>PVJC01050257.1:0-11848 GCA_004026665.1 Murina feae
CCCCTACACGCCCTACACCCCCTACACGCCCTACACGCCCTACACCCCCTACACGCCCTACACCCCCTACACGTCCTACACACCCTGCATGCCCTACACACCCTACACACCGGAGCTGATGTTCACCGAGTCTCACACCCGATAGTCTGAACACGGGTTATGTCTCACCTGACAGCCATCACAGACTCCAAAGCTGCATCTGCGCTGGCTGGTGTGACCACATGGTTGAGTGTTGACCTAGGAACCAGGAGGTCACAGTTGGATTCTAGGTCAAGGGCACAAGCTGGGGTTTTAGGCTCCATCCCCAGTGTAGGGCGTGCAGGAGGCAGCCAGTCCATGATTCTCTCTCATCATGGATGTTTCTCTCTCTCTCTCTCCCACCCCCTTCCTCTCTCTCAAAAATATCAATAAAAACATTAACTTAAAAAAAAAAGAAAGTTGGAGCCGAGAAGAAACAGAGAAGAGGGATGAAACGGGGCCAGGGTTTCTGAGGAGCCTCGGGCCTCGGGTCCCCTCCTGCCGCCAGCAATCCCGCCTCCAGCTCTTCTCCCCAAAGGCTCCAGAAGGAAGCCATGCTCGTCCGACCCAGGATCTGGCCCAAGATGCTCGTCCTGGATGAGGCACAGGCTTGAGAGCTGCTCCATCCAGCGCTGACCATGCACAGGGTAGCACCCAATCCCCAAGGGTGCGTCCGACCGCCCAGAAGGAAGAGCGGGCAGCAGCGGACGGCCAGGCGGACAGACGGCACGGAGGCCTCCCGTGCGTTTGCTCAGCGAACATTACTCAGCATGGCCGTGGGGGCTCCAGGCTCCGGGCGAGGCGCCAGACAGCCTCAGCCAGAGCGGAACCTGCCCTCGCCACCGCCCAGCCCAGATCAGATCCTATCTGCAAACCACCGGGGCACACTCCGGGGATGGCAGGCCAACGCCACACCCATCAGCTACGGTCTGGCCAGGAAAAGAAAACATAGCTTCATTCCAGCACAGCACACACACCGCTGGCCTCGCTCCCGAGACAAGAAACACACACACGCACACGCACACACACACACCCCGAGCAGCTGTGAAATACACATCACACCCTCGTCTCCTTTTTCCCAGGAAGAAACAGGGCTGAGAGCCCGGCCTGTGTGGCTCAGTGGTTGACCTATGAACCAGGAAGTCAGGGTTCGATTCCCGGTCAGGCACACACCCGGGTTGCAGGCTGCCTCCCGTGCGGGGTGTGCAGAAGGCAGCCGACCCATGATTCTCTCTCATTATTGATGTTTCTATCTCTCCTTTCCTTTCTCTCTGAAATCAATAAAAAGATATAAAAATAAAAAGAAACAAGGCTGTCCTAAACTGGTTTGGCTCAGTGGATAGAGCGTCGGCCTGCGGACTGAAGGGTCCCAGGTTCGATCCCGGTCGAGGGCATGGACCTTGGTTGCGGGCACATCGCCAGTGGGGGGTGTGCAGGAGGCAGCTGATCAATGTCTCTTTCATCAATGTTTCTGACTCTCTATCCCTCTCCCTTCCTCTCTGTAAAAAATCAACAAAATATATTTAAAATAACAAAACACCTTCACGGAGGACACAGGCCGCAGTGAGAAAGAAGACTGGTGTCCGCAGGTAAACGTGTGAGCGGACGCTGCTGGGTTTGGGGGTGTGCGGCTGTGCTCGTCCGGGGAGGGGGGTCCAGGAAGATGTGCGGCGACCATCTCGTCTAGGAAACGGTCGGTGTGTCATCCTGGCTGCATTCCCTCCCACACACCAGCCCCGGAGGTGGCAGCGGAGGGAAAAGGGCTCCTCGTGGGAATGGAAGCCCCAGGCTCACACTCGGCCCTGCTCTCGCCAGCGCGTGGCCCCGGACGGTGACGCAAACCCACCCGCATCCTCTGAGCACGGGGCGCTGCCCACGGCGATGTGCAGGCAGCGGCGGGCGGGAGGGGTTGGCACGCAATGGTGCTCAGGTAACGGCAGGTGACGTGGAATTCCCTTCCCTTTCGAGGAGGACCCCCACGGCCTCGCTGGTAAAACGAAGGGAATGTGCCTACACGTCGGGCTGTTGGAGAACTAGAGTCGCATCGGTCTTGTGTCTGGCACGTGCCAGAGGCCGCGGGGTTTGCTGTCCCCATGCCCCGCGCAGGTGCCTTCACGCTACGCAAAATACAGTGCAATGCCCGGCCCGTGGGGCTCAGGGGCCGAGTGTCGACCTGTGACCCGGGAGGTCACGGTTCAATTCCATCGAGGGCACAGGCCCAGGCAGTGGGCTTGCTCCCCAGTGGGGGACGTGCAGGAGGCAGCACATCCATGGTTCTCTCATCACTGGGGTTTCTACCTCTCCCTCCCTCTCCCTTCCTCTCTGAAATTAATAAAAATATATTTTTTTAAATACCATGAAGTGGCGTAGAGGCCAGCAGGGTTCTGTGCACACGGATCAGACACAGGAGCAACGGTTCACGTCCAGGGACCACTGTCTGCTCCGAATGGACAGCAGAACCAGGGCGCACAGACGGCGGGCGGCGCCCTCAAACCCCAACACGACGACACGACGTCCACGCTCTCCTGCGCCCGCAGCACCCACCCCACAGGGCAGCGCAGCATCAGAAACAAACGCAGCGTCACCCACCACGGCCACAAGCCCCAGAGGAAAGCCACGGGAAGAGCATCTGACAGCATCGACACCCCCCTTGGTGACGGAAGCTCGAGGGCAGCTGATAAAGGCAGGCACGTCACCTGGGCCGGCCCGGAGGTCAGAGGTCGGCGCCCGACGGCTAAGAGAGCAAGGACAGGAGGGAGAGGCAAACGGACCGGAAGGAAGAAGGCAGCCGCTAGTCACAGAGGGCAGGACCATCTACGCAGACACCACTAAGGAATTTACCAAAAAATAAAAGCGACCTGCCTGCCACTGAGTGAGTTTCCAGCAGGAGGGAACTTGGGAGGGAACTGGGGCGGGAACTGGGGCAAGAACCGGGGCAGGAACTGGGTTGGGAGAGGGGGGGTGGAGGGGGTGGCAATGTCTCGTATCACAACTGTGGTGGCATCCACCAGCTCATCGAACTGCATTCTCCACGTCCGACTTGTTAGATGTCGCACAGCAAGAGAGCAGACAGGAAACAGGGCTGGACCGCAAGGCTCACAGTGCACTCCCCCCCCACACACGCGCTCACATGCACATGTTCACACACACACGCACACACACTTACATGCTCACACACGCACACACATATGCTCACACACACACGCTCACACAGCGCTGCGCTTGGACCTGAAACACGTCCAGCCCTGCGGTTCCCGTCTCGGGGGGAATCTCTGACTTGAAACTCAGAAGGGGCCCAGGAGGGAGGCCTCCTCGGTAACACGAGGAGGGGAGCGCCTCTTGCTGAGGGGGACCGAGCGAGGGGTTCCGGCTGCAGCCCCTGAGGCGGCACACACCCTGAGGTTAGCGCTGAGGCTGCCAGGCTCCCGGCTGCGCTGGTCTAGCCGCTGGGGCTCCAGGCGGAGGAAGTGACTCGCCACGGGACACTGCGTTTCTACCGGAGACGAGAGGAGAGGGGTCGTTAGACACAGAGCACACGCGGCGGCACCGTGGGATGTGAGCGTGTCGCTTACGTGCACAGCTAACGTGGGGATGCGTGTGCAAGATCGCCACAGCCCACGGGGGCAGACCTGGTGAGCACGGCCCGGACCAGGCTCCTCACCGGCTCCCGCAGGCACCGCCCAGCTCGGGGGAGGGAAACCACAGGGAGCACACGCGAGCGAGCTGCACGCGGCCCACGGAACCACGGCCACGGAGCCACAAGGCAGACAGCGCCGCTCGCCTGTAACTTCCTCCTCCTCTCCTTTTTATATTGATTTCAGAGAGGAAGGGAGAGGGAGGGAGAGAGAGAGAGAAACATCAATGATGAGAGAGAATCATGGATCGGCTGCCTCCTGCACATCCCCCACTGGGGATCGAGCCCACAACCCAGGTACATGCCCTTGACCGGAATCGAACCTGGGACCTTTCCGTCCACAGGCCGACGCTCTATCCACTGAACCAAACCAGTCAGGGCCGGGCATGCGCTCTTGACAGGAATTGAACCCGGGACCCTTCAGTCTGCAGGCCAACGCTCTATCCACTGAGCAGCACTGGCTAGTCGCCCGTAACTTCTTCACCGGACCGTTCATGTTGGAATAAATATACTTTCAAGATCTACCTGTGCGGGGAGCGACCTGTCTACTGGTTTTTCTCGAGACAGCCACTCCCCACGCAGGCAGGCAGCACAGTGAGCCTACTGTGTGCAGTGCGCTTGCCTAGGTCACACCTGACCGTCAGTCCTGGTGGCTCGGAGCCCAGCCTTCCCTCGCACAGAGGACGGACCCAGTGAGCTCCCTCCGCTCCAGAAGGGACGCAGGGCCCGCAGCTCCTGCCTCATGTGCGAGGCCCCGGGAAAGCCCAGGCCAGCCCCAGAGGAGGCTGAAACGCCTCCATCTTCACCCGTCAAAGCAAAGTCAGAGCGCGAAGCTGGGTTCCCTGCCCGCCTTCCTGATACCCCACCCATCAGCCAGTCCCACCCCTTCCTCAGCCCCAGAGCCAGGCGTGGAGCGGCTCCCTCCCCGGCCTCTGCGAGCAGGTCCTCCCCCCACTTCCACTCCTGCCCAGGCCCCAGCTCAGGCCTGTGTCTGAGCCTGCACCGCCTCTCCTGGGGCTGCCGGGCCGCCCGCCCGGCCTCCGCTCCCGGCCCCTGAGGCTTCTGCCCCGTCCGCCCTGTTCCCTCAGAGCCCCAAGCCCGCCACAGGCGAGAACAGTCTCGCCAACTAGGACACAACGCAGAAGTCAACGCACCTCAGGAAACAAACCCTCCACCCGACGCAGGAAGGACCAAGGAGGAGAATCAAGAAAAGAAGAATGTGAGCTGTGCTGCACACAAGCTGCGTCCTCCCTGCTGAAGGCAGGACACTGTTCTCACACGCAACAGGCTTTGTGGTGCGTGTTTCATACACACACCCACTGCATACACACCCACCCACTGCACACACACACCCCCTCTGCACACACACACACACCATATACACACTAAATACACACACACCCACTGCGCACACACACACTACATATACACACACTAAATACACACACACACACTGCACACACACACACCCTCTGCACACACACCATATACACACTAAATACACACACACCCACTGCGCACACACACACACTACATATACACACACTAAATACACACACACACACTGCACACACACACACACTACATATACACACACCCACTACATACACACACACACACTGCACAGACACAGCACCTACACATATACACACACACCATCACATATACACACCCACCACCGCACACGCAGGAGGACACGCGGGAAGCCAGGTGACTGGCTGACAGGCTCCTACCCCCCCCCATACCAGCTCCGTTATCACTGTCACAGGGACAGGATCTCTCGCCACAGCCCCCGGGGCCTGACCTCCCGCCTCGTGGACGAGGATTAGATGAGGAGTAGATGCCGGTCCTGAGTCCATGAGGACCCCCTCGGGCCCACTGAGGGGGGGACAGCAAGGCGCCCAGGCAGCAGCACTCCCTCCCTATGAGGCAGCGGCTGGGAACGCACAGGCAGCCCCGGAGCCCGCCGGGGACAGAGCCGGAAGCAGGCGGCAGCGGGGCGCACGGGTCCCCTCCTCAGAGGGCACGGCCCTGGCGCCCCGTCCACCCTCACAGTGGCTTCCTAACCGATCGAGCCACTCAAATATCTCCCTGCTTCTTTAAGAGTCAACACTCACTCATTCAGCTTTTCAAACAGTATCTCCTGATTTCCATTAACCAGTCACACGAGCGGCCGGAGAAACTGTTCCCACAAACCCTCCCGCCAGCTGCAATCTCAGCTGGCTTGCCTGTCAGTGTCATTCATTCAACAAACAACATGCTGCACGTATTGCGTGCTGGGCCCACGCTGGGGCTGGGCAAGTGGAGCCAAAGCAGCCCCCTCCTTCCCCGGCCCAGCGGTGGCAAGTGGGGGCGTCTGCAAAGACCGCACAGCACGAGGGAGGAGGGTCAGGGACACGGAACCAGCACAGGGACACAGAGCGCACACGCTGGGGACATGGAGCGCACACGCTGGGGACACAGAGGGCACACGCCGGGACGCCCAGGACCAGAGACAGCGGGCCTGCTGCTCCAGGGGTGTCCATGAGCCAGAACACGGCCCTCAGACAGGCAGGAGGCGGCAGGGGCAGGGCAGGGGCAGGGGTGGGGAAGGTGTCCGCGGGCCGAGGCCCAGCCTGGCTTCCCAGAGGAGGCGGCTTTGAGGTACAAAGAGCACAGCTCAGGGCCCTGGCTCAGCAGGCGGCGTCCGATTCTTGACAGGAACCGGAGTTGGTCTAAACCAGGCCTCTCCCCTCACGCGATGGCCAGAGGTGGGACTCGAATTACACGGGGTTTCATGTATGTCCAGAACACGCCCCCCGGACCCAGGCCAGCCCATGAGGGGTCAAAGGGAGACCCCACCTGCCCCTGCAGAGGTGGGAGGGGCAGGGTCCATCAGAGAGCCAGGCCCGCCTGGGCCCGCTTGGCTGCTGGCGCCTCTGCGGCTGGCACCTTCGCTGGCAGAAAGGGAACCTCTCGCCCAGGCTGCTGGGAGGAGAAAGGGAAGGAAGTGGGTAGGGAAAGTGCCCGGCAGCGACCACAGCGGCCTGCCAGCGGTGAGCTCCTTCCGGGACATAGGTCTGCGTGGTCAGGAGGCGGGAAGCTGGCAGTCCGACCAGGGGAACCAGCCAAGGGCCTGCCTTGCACCCCGGCTTTTCTCCTCCCCCCCCCCCCAGCCTTCCTGGCTGCCTCTGGCAAAACCCACACAGACCCCGTCCCCTCTGACTGAAAGGGCATCTGCACTGATTAGAAAATGCAGGCGTTTTCCTGCGAACCTTCCCTCCAGGGGGAGACGCCCTGCCCCCCCACCCACCTTCCCCGCCTGCCTCGCACGGCTGAGACAGAAGCCAGGTGTCCCCTCTGTCGGCGGCTCAGGAGCCCCCGGGCACCGCGTGTGGCATCGTGGTTCTCCCGAACCCAGGCCACAGACGAAGCTGCTCCCCTCCCCCCACCCCCACCAGGGACAGCCTGGCAGTGGGGGATGGGCCCGCCTGCTGGGGAGCTGGCACTGCAGCAGGCGGGTCACGGTCACTTCCACGGGGCTCAGCCGCGGTGAGAGGACACCTGCAGAGTGACAGGCCACCGGCGCCACGTCACCACCACTGGGGCCCCACAGGGCCTGGGCGGCCAGCCTGTCCACTCCCGCAGGCTGCAGGGAGTGACGGGGCGTTGCCATAGGCCTGCCTCTCCCCCCCCCCCGCACTCACCAAGCCGGAGTGTAACTGCTCACACACCTGCTCACTGGGAGCCTGTGGCCTAGACCCCGGGCTCTGTGCCCATTCCGCAACAGCCCCGCGCCTGGATGGAGCCCGCAGCCCCGATGAGGGATGTGGCAGAAGCAAACACAATCCCCTTGGAGCTACTCTCAGCCAACGCCCTCCGGAGGGCGAAGCCAGCCCCCCCCATGCACACTGAGCCCGGCATCACCCTCCACTCCCCCACCCACTACTCACCCCCACAGACAGGGGAGCGCAGCCCCTAGTGGGGCAGCCTCTGGAGCTGGGGATTCTTGACTGGAACCCAGGCTGGAGCAGTGAGGGCCTCTGGGGTGCGGTGAGGGCCATGGGGGTGAGGTGAGGTCCTCTGGGGTACAGGTGAGGGCCTCTGGGGTGCGGTGAGGGCCATGGGGGTGACGTGAGGGCCCCTGGGGTACAGGTGAGGGTCTTTTGAGGTGCAGATGAGGGCCTCTGGGGTCAGGTGAGGGTCTTTGGGGTGCAGTGATGATCTTTGGGGTGCAGTGAGGGCCCACGGGTGATGGAAATGCCCCTAAGAAGCAGCAGGAAGTAGGACCATGGACACACGACTATGCCCATAAAACTAACACTCCAGGTGCAGGGCACTCTGGGAAGCGCATACTGTCTCCTCCACGGAGCCGCATAAATCTGCATACATTAGGTATCAATAGAAACCATTTGCATACGGGTGTGCCGCTCACACTCACAATCTGCTGTCCCCTGAGATCCTGAGACATTCCAAGGCCAAGGCACTACGGCTGCTGCCTGTCGAGGGGGCAGCAGATGGAGACCATCCACGCCCCTCACAGACGGACTCCTCAGGGGGAGGCGCCGCCATGTGCTCTGTCCACCACGATGCAGACACACCCTGTCTCAGCCCACAGAGGAGCCCTGAAACCAACAGCAAAGCCCAGCCACCAAAGGAGTGAGAGGGCGGAAGACGGGGGGACGGAAACCTGGCACCACTTAGCTCCCGCCTGCGACCCCTTCCTCTCCTCCAGGGGAACCGGGTGGGCGGGAGGAAACAGAAAGAGGCGGGAGGCCTGATTCTTGCTGGGACACAGGAGGGGGTGCTTCTGAACATCAAGGGAAGCCGGGCCCCCAAAACGATCCACTCCATGGTAAAGCTCAGGGGCTGGATGTCGGCCTGGGAACCAGGAGGTCAGGGTTCGACTCCCGGTCAGGGCACAGGCCCGGGATGCAGACTCGGTCCCCAGGGTGGGGCGTGTAGGAGGCAGCCGATCCATGATTCTCATCACTAATGTTTCTCCCTCTCCCTCCCTCTCCCTTTCTCTCTCTGAAATGAATAAAAATATATTTTTAAAAAACACTGAGACTGTCCTGACCGGTTTGGCTCAGTGGATAGAGCGTCGGCCTGCGGACTGAGGGGTCCCAGGTTCGATTCCGGTCAAGGGCATGGACCTTGGTTGCGGGCACACCCCCAGCGGGGGGTGTGCAGGAGGCAGCTGATCCATGTTTCTGACTCTGTCCCTCTCTCTTCCTCTCTGTAAAAAATCAATAAAGTATATATTTTAAAAAAACAAAACACAAAAACACGAGACTGTCAACCCCTCCAAGGTCACATGACCACGAGACCTCCCACTGCAGACGAGACGGGAGCGGCTCCTTCCGCTGACTCAGGAGCTCTCAGAGCCTGAGGCTTACGAGCTCCCCGCTGCTCGTGAGGGTCCTTACACCTGCCCTCGCTCTGTCCCTGGCTTCCTCTGCAGGCGCCCGGCTGCTATTCCGGTTATTATGAATAAACCATCCTTCCCGGAACAGCGAGTGCCGCTGTATTAATAGTAACGGGAACTATCAGCGCGCCCCTGATGTCATGCGCAAGTATTTCTGAATGGCCTGTCCTCACAGTCTTTTCTAAAGGCAGTCACACAGCCCGGCCCGTGTGGCTCAGTGGTGGGGCGTCGACCTATGAACCAGGAGGTCATGGCTTGTTTCCCGGTCGGGGCACACGCCCGGGTTGCGGGCTCCATCCCCAGCAGGGGATGTGCCGGAGGCAGCCGATCCACGGTTCTCTCTTATAATTGGTGTTTCTATCTCTCCCCTCCTCTTCCTTCCTCTCTGAAATCAATACAAATATTTAAAAACCAATAAAATGACAATAAAGACGGTAACACGGTAACAACACTTTATCTCCTGAGATACAGACGCTGCGCGAAGGCGTTGCTAGGCGCACGGTGTGTGTGCAGGCACAGGCACCCCCAGACGCCACACCCGCGCCTTCTGAACCCAACCCCTCGAGGCTGAGCGGCTGACTCCCAGAAACTCGGGTGGATCTGGTAACAGCGCGTTTTCCGCTGACGAGATGGCGGATCCTGGCTCAGGCCCCCAGGCCCCCGACGCTGCTTCCCACCAACAGGCTTCCCACTGGCCGAGTGTAAACAAAAGGACGGCTTCTTAGGAAAAGCGGCTCCCGGTTCGCAGCTTGGCCGCAGGAAGTAAGAGCACAAACACAGGAAGCAGGTCCACGGAGCCCTCCATCACGGAACGAGGCAGGGGAGGGCCTCGGGGTCCGCCCGCAGGACACAGGCGCACAGCACCTGTCCCCCCGCAGCCTGTGCCCCCACAGGAGGGGCTGAGGGTGTGGCAGACATCCCAGGGTCGGGCAGACGGACGGACAGAGGGACCCACGAACGGATCCATCAGTGAGTGGGCTGACGGCTCTATGGACAGATGAGTGGATGGACAGACGGACTAAAGAGATGAAGGAAGGTAGTCCAAGGCTGACTGCTCTCAGAGTCAGGAAAGCCAGCGGTTCTGATGGGCTGGGTCTGTGGGGGACGGAGCTGCAGAGAGAAGGCGAGATGAACCCGCTGTGCCATGACGGCACTGCAGCTGCACTGGGGTGTGGGACAGAGCGGAGGTTCTGATAGTTCGTAACAGCGAGTCTCCTGGTCCTCTGATCGCTTCCAACGATGGCACGACAACCTCCACGTTGCACATCAAACACGCTGGTTTCTGTGCGCACAGCAAGCCCTTTATGGGGAGGCGGAAAACCAGAGTGAAGATGACCTAGACCTTGACCTTCAACGTTTCCCGCGACCCTGGTGCTGGGCTCTGAGGACGGGGAGACAAGGAAGACTCACTCCTGCCCCAGGCACCGCCGGGAGGGGTCCCGCCTGACACCAGTTGCCCCCGGGAACTTGGAGTTCTGAAGCCTCCCAACTCCACCCGCGTCCTGGGGTGCGCTGAGGTCAGCGGAGAAACCACAGGGCTCCTCCCGCCGGCCCCACGCTCCTCAGCAGCGGACGGGACCGGCCGCCCTCACGTCTGTCCGTGCATCCTGCAGGCAGATGGACGCACCTGGCCCCTCCTGCGCGGCATTCGAGCAACACTGAAGGCAGGAGTCACGCCACAGAATTAACTTTCCCGGTGAACTAAAGCTCGTCAAAACCACCCAAGAAAACTCCGTCTCTCTCCACGGGCTGCCCCTCGGGAGGACAGGCTCCCCTCCCAAGCATCGCTCCCTGCCCTGACCCGTTAGCTCAGTGGACAGAGCGTCGGCCTGCAGACTGAAGGGTCCCAGCATCGATTCCAGTCAAGGGCATGTACCTTGGCTGCGGGCACATCCCCAGTAGGAGGTGTGCAGGAGGCAGCTGATCAATGTTTCTAACTCTCTATGTCTCTCCCTTCCTCTCTGTAAAAAATCAATAAAATGTATTTTTTTAAAATAAAGGCGTCGTGCCCTGCTGTGGCTCCCAGTGGCCCTTGGGGGCCTGGGAGTCTCATCCTCTCTCCCTCCCTCCATGGCCTCCGCCTGTACACCAGGCCTCTGCTGTTTCTCCTTACCCAGTGAGGTGGAGAATCTGGAAACCTAAATCGATCCTTCATTGCTTATAGAGCGAGAGGAAGGGAAAGGGAGAGAGAGAAACATTGATCGGTTGCCGGCCACACACACCTGCAACCTGGGCGTCTGCCTGGACCGGACTCGGTCCTATGACCTCTCAGTGTCCAGACGGCACTCAGCCAACCGAGGCACAGCGGCCGGCGCGTGGCCTTTCCTAGGACCTGAGGGTCACAGAGAACCCAACGGGCGTCCTGGTCACCACTCTCCTCTTACGGGGTCTTTGCTGACCTCCAGGTTCTAACATGCCCTTGGCTTGCTGGTGCCAATTATTCAGCCTCATAGCACATTTGTGTGCTGGGTTTTTTGTTTTGTTTTGTTTTTTTCAAAAACAACAGCCAATTTCTGAAATACTCCTTTGCGGCCACTGTTACTCCCTCTTTCAGACCAAACATGTAAGGGAGTGTCAGAGCAGCTCTCGCCTCTGTGGGCGCAGAACCCGGAGGGAGGGAGGGAGGGAGGGAAGGAGGCCCATAAATTAAAAGGGCAAATGAAACGGGAGCCCCGAGAGATGTCCCATTAGCTGCGACTGAAGCAACTGCGCCCTGAGACCCATCAGGCCCCTTGCTTTCCTCTGACCATAAAGAAGGCTGCGCGTCAGACACTGGGCTCCTTCCAGCG
>PVJC01050258.1:0-11864 GCA_004026665.1 Murina feae
TCCTCCTTCTTCCCCTCCCCGTGCACGAATTTTATGCACTGGGCCTCTAGTAGTTCATATCTTCTTTGAAACAACTCTCTTTCAATTTCAGTGAAAAGCATTAACTGGACCTCAAACCAGAAACCTGGACTTGTTGTTCAGGATTTCTTTTCCCTTCACCTCTTCATATCCATTTACTCACCTGCAAATCCTGTCAATTGTACCTCACACATACCTTTCTGTTCCCTATTCAATATCTCCTCCTATCTCCACTACTAGTTTACTTTAAGCTCATCTCATCTGACTCTCAACTGGGCTTTTTAACTTGCCACTTTTATGTCTTCTAGTACCTCCAGGCAAAGATGATTATTCCTCATCCTGTGCTTCTACTTACCTTACGGATAGCATTTGGTGGTTGCTGAATAACGTAGTTGACCTAAAAGTGAAATCTTATTGGTACTTTTCCAAGAGTTCCCTTAGTCCATAGGGTGAAATCCAAACTCTTTAATGTCTGGTGTGAGATGCCTCACCAGCCATTCCCTCACTGTTGGGTAACTTTCTCCCCACCACCTGCCCACACCTAGCCCTGAGACCCCCACATTTGTCCAAGGACACAGCACCTCTTATGGCTTCACTTTGCAAATTTGCTAAAAATGTACTTCTCATTCCTGTCGCAGATCATAGCTGAGTTTAGGGTCCTTCCCATTGAATCTTTCCTAATATCTCACTGTATTTTCATAATGCAGTATAGGTGTAACAGTATTTACAAACATTTATTTGGGGCACCTACTTTGTTCAGACCACTTGCAGTTCTTACAATAGCCCTGAAAAGTAGTAATTATTACCCCAATTTAAAAGATGAGGACCTGAGTCAAAGGGATATTAATTTGCCAAGAGTCACACCTGTAGGCAGGGAATGAGCCGGGCTCTGGCCTGGGACTCTCTCCACTCTATTATGTTGCCTCTCTTTACTCATCTCTTAGAGGGGTTTCTCTAGTATCTGTTCATGATTTTGTCTCCTCTGATCAGCAGTGCATTTCTGTAGTCCCTAAGCCCAGTTCAGTAAATAAACAAATAAAAGAATTTTTGACTGGAACAGGATTTCAATTCGTCCCTTGATGTTGTCTCAGAAAACAATGTGATGATAGCATAGTGATTTTTCTCTTTCGAAGAACTGTTTATATTTGGGGCTAAAGTGCAGCTTTTATACGTTTCGCTCAGCAGATGTTCACTGTGCATTGTGTTCTGTGACGTGCTGCACAGGAAACAAGGCATCGGTATGACTGTTTCCATCTTCCAGGAGCTTTGGTATGGCAGGAACTTAGGATGGTGACACAACTCATCTGAACACCCAGCAAGAACAAAGCGCCTCAAGTTTTAAAACAGAGAGAGGTCGCATGGGGCTACATTTAAAAGGGACCAGGAAAGATTTCTTGAAGGATGAATAGAATTCCTATAAAGGAATGTTGAGAGAAGGGGTTGAGGGGACAGGGATGATGAATGGAATTTAAAATAAAATCAGAAATAAGCCTGGCTTGATCCACTTGTAACTCAGAACAGTTATCAATACCCTTTAAGAAATAGCTATTTTTAAAAGCTTATTTATTATAAAATAGAGAAGTGCATGAAACAAATACATAGCTTAATGATTACTGAGTGTGGATTTTGAGGAAAGAAAAGTATGGGTTTGCCTCTGTTGGTTGCTTGGGATTTCGTAGGAAACGGGAATCACGTGCAGTGCTCTGCATGGTGGGTGTGGTGTGCAAAAGAAGTCTAAGGTGGTGTTTCCTCTTAATTGCTCACTGCCCAGGTGTGGCTTAGATTCCTGTGTAAGCCTGTGACCTTGGGTTGCCTCTGCTAGCTTTCTGACAACAATCACCATGTTTTCTGAATGCTGGGCAGCCCCTCTTGACCACTGTAAAAAGAAATTTTCCCCCTGAGATAGACCTAGAATCATACTGATAATATGAAGGAGAGTGAATGTATTATAAAGTTTTACTCCCTTAGAAACTAGAGTCAAATTATAGTAATTTAATGCATGCATGATGTTCTTTGAAAGCTTGGATGGGCGTCGTAAAATTCTTTCCTTTTACTATTTGCTCTCATTCTGACACTTATGTGACAAATGTATTTATAACATCCATGAAAATTAAAATCCAAGTGAAATATGCTTTTAGCTATTGTGTTTCAAAAAATACTTTTATGTTATTGACTTCAAATGAGGCATAGAGTAAGTGTCCACATGTTTGAGACAATGATGCTTGGAGGGATAACAAAGATGATGAATATGAGGCTTAGCTTTCAAGTCAATAGAAATATCTGATGAACAGAATAAACTGGTGAATAGAATAGAAGTAAGGGCATAGAAAGGGAAAGGGAATGGACTGACAATTCTCAGGGGGAAGGGGGTGTGAGAGATATGGGAAGAGACTAGACAAAAATCTTACATCTATGGACGAAGATGGGGTGGGGGTAAGGGCACAGGGTGGAGGGGGGAACCAGGTGGAGGGGAGCTATGGGGGTTAAAAAAAAAAGGAACATCTGTAATAATCTGAACAATAAAGATTTATTAATAAAAAAATAAATAAATAAAATGACATTGGTAATAGAAAACACATACAATTTAGAAGAGGATTCAATAGAAAAAAAATAAGCTTAAGAGAAAACGTAAGTATATGTGTAAAAATAATACAGTTTAACTTTTAAAAATTTCACTATTTCCAAAGCCCTTTTGAATTCATTTTAGTGAACAGGTTTAAATGTTTAGCATTTGAAATGAATTTTTGTATGGCATGACTAATATAATTGACTGATACCGTCTATATGTTCATAGATTTGATCCAGGCCACCAATGAGACCAATGTTAATATTCCCCAGATGGCCGACACGCTTTTCGAACGAGCAACGAATAGTAGCTGGGTGGTTGTATTTAAAGCTTTAGTCACAACACATCATCTCATGGTGCATGGAAATGAGGTAAACTAAGTAAACTTGCCTATTTTTGGTGGGGGAATGAGGCTTTTGTGGAAGAGTATGATGATGACTTAAGGCCCTTTGAGTTTTCACTAATTAGGAGAAAAAAAGAGGAAATCTTGGTTCATATTCTTCTAGAGTACAATTTTAATCTTCTATTTTGCTATTTTTAGCAAAAATGTGCTTAGACATTTTATTAGAGCTATCTAAGTATTCAGTATTACTGGTATCTAAATGTATTTACCATGTCAATGTATTAGTGGGCAAAAATGTTAGGGAAAAGGAACAATTAAAATTATTTTTCCCATAGGAATTATTCCTTTGTGCCTTTAAGTGAAAATTGCTTTCATAAACATGTTTAATTTTGGAAAATATTAATATAAAAATTTCCCACTTTGTATAGGATGCATACTGAATCTTATTAAATTATAGTGTTTCTAATATATATAGAAAAGAAAGATCATACAATTTAGTTCTAACTCAGTAAGTATTATTCAGGCTTTCCTCCCCTTCAGAATAAGTCAGGAGACTAGGAAGATTTATAACAAAGTAAAAGAAAAGAGTGACAATTTGTAAAAATGAAAATTCCCTTTAGTATCAGAAATTATTTAAAAGCATGATTTGAGAACATTGGTGTTTGATTCTAATTTTTGTTTTTCAGAGATTTATTCAGTATTTGGCATCTAGAAATACACTATTCAATCTCAGCAATTTTTTGGACAAAAGTGGATCCCATGGTGAGAATATTTATGTTTTGTGTTTTTTTGCTAATGTTTATTGTGTCTAATTATTTTTATTTTTGAAATGAAATTATTAATACAAAATCATAACTGTGTGTTTAAGAAAAAATGAAAAGTATAGGGTGTACATACATTTTTGATAGCTCAGTTGATATTTCTTTCTTTTCACATTTAACCTGCAATAGAGGAAAGTATATATACACTTTGAATGAATATAGGTAGCTTATACTAGTTTTTAAATATCTCATTGTTAAAATAACTCAGCATGTAAATTATGTAAATTTTATTTTTGTCTTTCTAGTGTTTGCCTTAAATAGTAACAGTGGTTGTGCTAGACCCACAGTTGTTTGTTTATAAAGGTACAAGAAACAGTGAAATGAAAGGTACTTTCCCAATTTAAAAAACAGGTAACAGTCCTGAAGGAGTGTTCTTTATAAATGAATAGAATTCAAATGGCATTCATCTATTCACTCATCATATTTGCTGGTTGCTATTACGTATAAAGCAGGCACACCAAGCAAGTGGAGAGTTCCCAAAGAATTGCACATATCAAGTCTAAAACAGGCTGTTATTTGAAAGAGTGAACAAAACTGCAAGGAAAAATAAGAATAAACATTCTGTCCAAGGATGATAGCATAACTAAACTGAATGGTCTTGGAATGTCTCATGGCGAAGCATTTTTGCCTGCAGTAGTATTTTAGATGAGATCGGGCATGTTCAGAGTGGTATGGCCATAGACTGCAGTAGTATTTTAAAGGAGGCTTGTCTGATACACTTATTGACTTCATTCTAGAATTATTTACATTGGGGAGTGAAAAGAAATTGGTACTAAGAAAGCACAATTGAAGATATTTTATTAATTAGTTTTATTCCTCTGCTCCTTCCCCAGGTTATGATATGTCTACCTTCATAAGGCGCTATAGTAGATATTTAAATGAAAAGGCTTTCTCTTACAGACAGATGGCATTTGATTTTGCCAGGGTGAAGAAAGGGTATGTTGTTTCTTTATCCTATTTGTTTGAGCAGAAAAAGTTTTTGAAGCATACTTAATTTCTTCTAATTGAGCTTAAATGCCAATTAATCTTGATTATGAAGGCCCTGTTTACAAATGCTTGAAAAAGAAACTCAATAATATTATAGAAGTTAGCCTCGAGGTTGTAATATACTTAATATATCATGCATGAAATCTGACATGATGCTCTGGTATAACATTTTGTTTGTTAAAATCAATTCAAAATTCTTAAACATATATATATATATATTTAATATTAAATGGAGAGAATTTAAACAAAGTTTATTTAAAAGAGCAGTGACTGAAGTTGACAATAATTTTTTCAATGTGTTTCGATTGAGGTTAAACTGAACTGTGTACACGGTGGAGATCTCTTTTTGAGAGGTAATACCACCCTGGTATTATATATACACACACACACACACACACACAAACCATAATTAAACTAAATATTAGTACTAACCATTGATTTAAAAAGCTTCATTGAAACAGAAACACATTTTAATTCTTAATTAACATTTATTTCCTTCTAAATAGATACTTGAATTTAATCCGAAATGTTTAGTCAAAAATTTGTATAAATCCTGTGATTTTTTTCCTACCTTGAAAAAATGGCAAGGTATTATAGAAGGTTTAATATTTTAGTTTCAGGGATTCACACAAAAAGATGTAACTCTGTCCTCCGAAAAGCTTGCCCAGCCCTAGCTTGAACTTTTTAAATCATGGTGATGAATCATGGCTTGCCTATTCTTGTGGGTAAACATTTTATGAAATGAACATTCTTATTTCAACCCCTTCTTATTAGAGAAGATTCTATTCCTCTGACTGCTAACATGGTCCTGGGCAATCATGTTGATGTTCTCATATGGGTTGTGGCCTCCCCACCATAAGTCCACACCTTTTCAGAAACTTCTGCACCCTTTCATGCACATCAGGACACTTTGGGATACACTTACTACCATTGATGTTAGAAAGACCTTGAGAATTGCCACCGTCGGCCTGTTCACATCATGTTTTCTTCACCCATTGCAGTACTGCCACTGCTTGACCATCCCTGGATGCAGGGCTCCCTAAGCGGTGGGTCCAGGGTTCATGGCCTGCTCGGAGGCACCCTCTGGCACTAACCTGTGCTTTCGTTCTGTGCGGCTAGTTAAACACTTACCTCTTTTAGGCCAAACTTTGCCTATCAGCATGCATTTTTCTTCACTGATGGTTCATAGTATGACATCTGGACTCACAGGCCTACAGGTTTTGAAGACTTCCGTGACATGTTCCTCTCTTTTTCAGAAACAAACAAACTGGCATTTAGGAGTCTTATATTTTGAATACTATTATCTTGGTTAAATATTTAAAAGGATCCATTTAGAAATCCAACCGACTTCTAAATATCCAGACCACATGGCTCTCTTCCTTTGTTGTCTGTGTGGTTGGAGAATGAGAATGGACAAAAGGATGTAGTAGTACAGAGTGGGGTCAACTACAACCTATTCACGTCTCAAAATCACCCCACATGATTAACAAGGAAATGGGGAGGGGCAGCTTGGAACAATGTGTGTGGTCTTGAATTTTTCATGTACAAGAAAGTTTTATCTTTTTCTCTTTTTGAAAAATTACAGGGCTGATGGTGTAATGAGAACAATGGTTCCAGAAAAGCTACTAAAGAGTATGCCAATTCTGCAGGGACAAATCGATGCACTGCTTGAATTTGATGTATGTATCTCACTGGCAGGTGTTTCTTACACAGTCGATGTTGTCTTTCATTTGAAGGTGGGCTACAGGTAAAGCTGGAAGCAGATTTAGATCTTCCTCATTTACATTAGATAAGCCCTTAGTTGAAGCTGTTAGCACGGTGGAGATGATGGTGCAGCTTGTCCCAACAGTTTTCCAGATATTTACTAAGTCATGGAAAAATGTGAGTGATGCATTCTTGGCACCCGGGTTTGGAGGAGGATGGCCACTTCCTGTTGTCATTGACAGAATGTAGTGCAAAATGTACCTGCAGGCAGCTGATTCAGCCTGCTGTTAGAAGCCACTTTATACAGACCGTTTAAATGACACCATCCACCAAAGAGATTTATTTTTGTTTTGTCCTGGTCCTTCTTCCTGGCTGGTCTCTAGTAGTAAAATCATACCTGTGTGTTGGCTATGGTAAGATTATATAGAACTAAACATACACACACAGGAACCACAAATAAAATTGGGGAAATCTGGATAAGATTTGCGGATTGTATCAATACCAGTATCCTGGCCGTGATATTATACAGTTGTTTTGTGATGTCACCATTGGGAGACAATGGGTGAATGGTACCTGGGAATATCTATTTTTCACAACTGCATGTGGATTTATAGTTATTTCAAAATAAAAGCTTAATTAAATAAACATTTAATTCATGAAATAAAGTATTCTGACATATAGTAAGATTCTTAACTCACTTTGCTAGATTTTCCTTCTTTTGGTGGTTGTTTAAAACTATTTTCCTCAGATATTAATAATTTAAAATTTGTTACAACGATATGGTTTACTTTACAATTGCATCCTAGTCACAACACCCAACTCCTGCTATATTTCAGTAAAAGTAGCAAACTTGTTTTTGATAGATCTTGTCGTAAGGACTTAGCTAGGCATTTATGGAATTGCTTATCTTTTCCTCTTTTTGTACATTTATTTTTCTTTGCTTTTTTTCCCCTTCAATAATACTCTCCTAAAGGAGAAAAGTCATTAAGGGTGGAGAGGAAAAACAAAACAGAGCTTTGTGAATGAGGATTTGGGAATGAAGAGAAATTATTCTTTGTTTTGGTGGTTAGAGTATTTGGTGAATGCGTAAATGCTATGATTGTTGAGAATTATTTTAGGGGTTGCTGATAAGGTATCTATTTCCCATGCTGTGCTTCCTGGCTGAGTTACTGCAACCCCTTACACAGAGATCATTATATAGGGGAGGTGGAAGAATGTAATAAAGCATAGTAAAAGCAACAAAAGACCAGATGTTCAAAAAGTGGATATGATCCATCTATGGATTACTGATCAAATAGAGTGTATGTATGTCTAATAATTGATAGGACTAACTTCATTGACTTAAAGCAAGAAAAATGCCACTATCTTTTGATATTGGTAGGGTTACAAAGAGAATTACACAACATTTGTAAACTAGGGATGAAATTTTAGTAATCCTTTGATGCACTTTAATGTGCTCCGAGAGAAACTGTCATTTGATGATACGATTTAACATATTAATTTCTTATTTTCTTCTAGGTGCATCCAAATGAGCTAACAAATGGTGTCATAAATGCTGCATTTATGCTTCTTTTCAAAGATCTTATCAAACTTTTTGCTTGCTACAATGATGGCGTTATTAACCTACTTGGTAAGTAGACTACTGAATGATGTTTGAATAAAGACTGTATCAGATGCAAAGATTTGGATACCACAGACTTCATACATGAAAATCTAAATATACCATTCATTCCGGTCACATTTCCCTGTGTATTCTTACACCTAAGGATTCGGCTCAGGGAGGGAACAGGAAGTAGTCTAGATGTTTTAGGCGGGAAGGGATTCCATACAGGGATTTTGGTGCTTACAAAATTTCAGAATGACTGAGGGAGTAGGTTGTAAGCTTTGCCTCTCAGAATAAGTCCCATAACAATAAATAACTGCTCCATTCTGCTAATAACTCCCTGTGACGCCAGCCCTGGAGATGTGCAGGAAACAAGCAGCCACTGCCACCTCAGCTGGTAGAATAGCGAGTGGGGCCGCTCTAGTCCCTAGGATGCTATGTAGTGATCAGTGATTCAGAGTGTGCACTAGAATCCCCAGCTTCTTAAGGTATATTCCTAGAGTAGGTTAGAAATGGACTCTTCTGCAGGCCATCCCATCATTATGTAAGTCCCGTCACTTCTGGATGGATGGGATTCATGCTGAGACTGATGGATTCTGTGGAGTCTGTTTCTCATTTCGTGTGCAGTAAAAATAGAGGCAGTGTTGTGTGAGATACGATGATGGTGAATAATTCCACAGATGGTGGTATTGGCACAGCAACATGGGCAGAGATGATAGATCCACGTACAGGATAAATCGACTGTGATGGTATAGATCACTGCTCTCCTCCCTAGGAATGCATGCCTATCTTATTACTTTGTGGTGACTCCATTCTCCCTGGAGTGTGGTGCCAAGGTGGAAGCCCCGCATTGGTCTCGGGTATTGGCAGACTGAAAATTTAGCAATGGCACTTTGTCCATCAGTCTATGGAGTCCTCTTATTCCCTGATTATTGAGACTTTGGTTGCCTTTGCATGGGATAGAAATAGTCTCATGCCCTTTATTCATTCTGAGAGGTCCATCTACTACCTTTTGTCCAGATCTCTTGTCAATAATCTTCCCATTTTATTTTTTTAAGTCCCTCGTAAAACAGGCCAGCAGTTTGTTACTGCACATAGTTTTGTATATTTCCACATGAGTCCTCATATTTTCTTTAACACAAAGTGAAAAATCAGATAGATATACTACTTAAAGCTTGGCCTGCAATAAAAGATTTATTTCACTGTCCAGGTCACCCCTCTGTGGAGATATAATGATTCAGCAAACTACTTCCAACTAGTGCCAGCATGAGAAAGCATCTGTAAACCAAGCTTGAGTTCTGTTGTCCCTCAGTCAGGTGATTGTAGGCATGATCTGAGGGAGAAAGGGCAGTGCAGAAGAGGAGGTGCACAGGGAATGTGAGCTGTGTTCACACAACCTGCATGGGATCCAGGATCTGCTTGAGGCTGACCTCTGATACACCACTTCCATCTGATGATGGCGTATTCTTGCACTTGTCCAACTTTATGGTTTTGTATATTAGAAAACACTTGAGGTCTCAGGATTACTCGATATTCTATGCTCAGAATCTAAGTCTCTAGAAGCAAGCCAAGAGCAGTTATTCCAAAAGATATTAGTCACCGTCTGAAGAAGACGTGGCTCTGCTCCAAAGCACGGGAGGCTCCTAAAATCCATAGTGGAGCCTGCCAGGGCGTTCTGCAGCATTTGGAGCTGCTGCAGACACTTTGAGTTCCTTTATATCTGCAGGAGCAAAGGCCCATGTGGCTCCATTTTGGAGCTGTTGCAGA
Source organism: Murina feae (assembly GCA_004026665.1). NCBI lineage: Eukaryota > Metazoa > Chordata > Mammalia > Chiroptera > Vespertilionidae > Murina > Murina feae. The sequence continues at coordinate 9,810 of PVJC01050258.1, forward strand.
GCCTTCCCTTCATTGGGATTCTACTTCATATTTGATACTGCACCAGATATTCTGTTGAGAGCAGCACACGCATTTTGTATATGCTGCCTCCAAACCAAAAGAAAATAACGCAGCCAACTTTTGCCTGTATTTTGGTTATAGGACGTGTAAGGTGAAGCCATTTGGCTTTCACAGGGAGGGAACCATTGGACCTTCAGAAATTTTATTGAAGTAGCAGGTTCCTGAACTTTCATAGATTCTGTCTCTCACACTTTGATGCACATGTATCTTATCACGGCACTTAGCATACTTGAAATTCTTACCTAGTAGATACAATCAGGATAATGTCATCAAAGTGATATCCCTGGGTTTATGACAGCCAGAGAAGTGGATATCCCTGAAATAAGACAGTGAGGGTGTACTGGCATCCTGCCAGATGAAACCCAACTACTGATGATGAGCTCTGTTTATTGGCTGGAGATAAAAGGATTTTCTGGTTTGATAGTTGACTGTCAGGTATCAGGAGCTGTGCTGATTTTACACTGGTAGGAACACATCTGGATCTCTGCAATAGGCGTCACCTCCTGATTACATTTGTAGTAACCTGCTATTACTCTCTACTATTCATGCATCTTTTGCACAAATCAGATATGCAAGTTAATTGGGGATATGATGGAATGCTAGCCCTATATCTTTGCAGAAATTAGGAAACCATTGTGAGGACACTGCTAGTTTCAAAGTACTTCTATTCCAACTATATGTTCAGGAAACGGGTATTAACCGCAGATAGTTCATGCATCCACTGGGATATCATTTTTTTTTTATCACCTAATCTCCATAGAGCCTTTACTCAGATTGCTAGAACATAGAGTGACATTTTGAGTCCCTAGGGCGTAGCCTTAGCTTAGGGTCTGTGTCTCTGGGAAGTCTGGGCATGTTTTTTTCCCCTTGTGCACACTCTGATAACAGTCCTTTTGCAGGAGATGAGGAAAAAGTGCTTTGGCTGTGTTTTTAGGACCTTCTTTAAGAATACCTGGAAGGCTTATTGAAATTCAGGTTGCTAGACCCTAACCCAGACTTTCTAATTCCGTAGGTCTGGGGAAGGGCCTGAGAATTGCATCTAAACTAATAAAAGCAGAATAGTAAAATTAACCATTTCTTCGGGACGCCCAACAGCCAATCAGAGCGGCTGCATGCAAATTAGCCCAGCCAACAAGGCGGCCGCCACTCACGGACCTGAGGAAACGTTTAGGCAGCGTCCGTTGCAGCAGGAGCGAAAGGGAAACTGTTTTCGGCCCTTGGTGAGCAGGCTCCGAAACATGTTTCAATAATGTAACAATCACAGAATCCTCGGGAGCTGAAGGGAACAGCAGACCTAGCCTGAGTCTGAGAGTTTAACATTGTTGCAGTATAGACTCCGTGAGGTGAGGCAGAGAGGAGGCTTTGTTACATGTCTAGGCCAGCTTAAAGGAACAGTGCATCAATTATAGGAGATAAACCCCAGAACCTGCGTCCAGCCGGCCTTGCTGGGACATTGGGTCAATGGGAGCTATGGGCAGCCTTAAAGCCCCTCACCCAGGCTGGTCAGGCACGCCATCAGGTAGACATCCCCTGAGGGGTCCCAGACTGCGAGAGGGCACAGGCCGGGCTGAGGGACCTCCCGAGTGCACAGAGCAGCTGCAGGGTGGGACAGTGCAGGACCCAGGACCCGTGAGTGGGAAAGAGGCGGCAGGGTTGGAGGGCACCGGGAAGCGGGTAAGAGGCGGAAGGGTCGGCGGCCTGCTTGGTGGGCTTCCCAGGCCCTTTGCGGGGCATCAGGGAGTGGGAAAGAGGCAGCAGGGGGTCAGTGGCCTGCTTGGTGGGCTTCCCAGGCCCCTTGCAGGGCACCAGGAAGTGGGAAAGCAAGGTGGCGGGCCAGGGAGTGGGAAAGAGGCGGCAGGGAGTTGGCTTCCCAGGCCCTTTGCGGGGCATCATGGAGCGGGAAAGCAAGGCTGCAGGGGCCGGGGTCCTGCTTGGCAGCTCCCCAGACCCCTTGGCGGCACCGGGAAGTGGGAAAGGAAGGCAGCAGGGGACGGG
>PVJC01050259.1:0-11848 GCA_004026665.1 Murina feae
GCCTCAGATGCGGCTGGGGGCAGGTCCCCAGTGGCCACACACACACACACACACACACACACACACAAAAGGCGCCTGGCAGACTGGGGCCATCATAGGACATCCACTGAGGGGTCCCAGACTGTGAGAGGGCACAGGCCAGGCTGAGGGACTCCCTCCACCCCGAGTGCACAAATTTTTGTGCACCGGGCCCCTAGTTTAATTATAAAGATAAAAGTATAATGAGGTTTGATGGTATAACACAACAAAAGTTGCTGTATTAGTCTGCCAGGGCTGTCGTTACAAAATAGCACAGTCTGGGTGGCTTACAGGTTAGACACTTATTTCTCAGTTTTGGAGGCTGGGAGTCGAAGATCAAGGTGCTGATGTTTTTATTCTTTTATTTATTTACTAGGGACCTGGCGCATGAAAATTCATGCACTCAGGGGGGTCTCTCAGCCTGGCCTGTACACTTTCAGAGTTCAGGAGCCCTCAGGGGATATCCACCTTCCGACTTAGGCCTGCTTCCCTTAGGGAGTGGGCCTAAGCTGGCAGTCAGACATCACTCTGGAAACCTGGGGTTGTCCAACCAATGGCTTAGGCCTGATCCCCCCTGGGGCAACACATCCTTAGTGCTGCCGTGGAGGCAGGAGAAGCTCCTGCCACTGCGGCTGCACTGGCCAGCCATGAGCCAGCTTCTACCTGAGCAGCACTCTCCCTGTAGAAGCGTGCTGATCACCAGGGGACAGCTCCTGCATTGATTGTCTGCCCCCTGGTGGTCTGTGCTTGTCATAGCAACTGGTCATTCTGCCCTTAAAGGGTCAATTTGCATATTACCCTTTTATTATATAGTATAAATCTGGCAACTCAATAATTCAATTCATGCGAATTAAGAAAGCTCCACAGAGGAGGTGAGATGTAATCTAAGACCTGAGGGAATGAATAAGATTAAGAAAAGAAAAGGAAACTAGAAGAAAAGATTCCTGCAGAAAAGAAAGATGCTAGAGACCAGCAGTGAAAGTACAGATGTCCAAAATATAGAGTAGTTGAAAACCTGTGGTGAGAAGCAGACACTTGGCAATGGTTACTATAGAAATAAAGAACAGACACAAGCATGAAGAAAATAAGATGGAAGAAATAATGTTCAATTTCACTATACTTTTAGAGGAGCAAGCTAAAGGGGATACACCAACCATGACTAGCTAATCACCAAGTCTTGTGATTGTAATTCTAATTTATTTATTTACTTAATCTTTTACCATGTTGCCTTCTCCCCTCTCTACCTCCTTTCTTGCTGCCCTTTCTCAAGAACCCCTGATTGGTTTCCAAACCCTCTTCAAACTATTCTTCACTGAGGAGCAAGAATATAAAACAAGTCTGATCAGATCTTTCCCTCATATAGAATCCTCAGGACGTTGCCAGATGAACTTCATCTTATTTAAGTCAGTACAAATCATTCAGAAAATGATGCTAAGATTTAGAATGCTGATGGAGATTTTAATATAATTTTTAAAAAGCAAGAACAAAAGTAAGAAAACTGTATGTGTGTATATGCGTGTTTATGCATTTTTTGTGCCATAAAAACTCAGAAGGAAAACTTCCTAAAATCTTTCTAAATTATTTAAAGCAGAGCAGAGCTATGAATGCAAAATAATTAGAATCATATCAACTTCTGGTCAACATTGGAGCAATTTGCTTCAAAAATTGTTCATTTCCCTATGAAAGACTAAACATCAGATAGTCTAATAGTGTTGGAATTAAGATTAGATTTCAGTTTTCTTGATCCTAATATAGTATACTTTAATTATGCTCTTTTGTATGCTATATATAACCAACTAACAGAATATTTCCAGTAAAGTGATTTCCAAACCAGTAGTAATTTTAGAAGCTACTGCTTATACTAGGAAAATACTTTTATATCACCTTAGATTATATGGTCAGCAGATATTTTGTATATGTATGTGTGAATGTTTATAATGTTGTGAGATATCTCAGCAATGTCTATGAATAATTTTGGGGTATAAGAACTATACCTTTAATAATAGTTACCAAATTCTGTAGTAGAATGGTCAGCCATTCTCCGATTAAAACAGAAAAAATAGTGACTATTATTTCACAGAGATATGACATAGATCATTATTTTAAATCTTGGTAACTGAAAATATAATGATAGTAGTGCTTTTACTTTTTTCAATCATTTTGTTATTGTTTAAAGAACATAATTTTAATGTATAAATGACAAAGAATTTTTAAAATATAATATGTTTTATATCTGAATCAAAATAGAATATTGTTATAGAAAGCAGAGTTAGTGTCTGGACTTGGTAATTATAACCTGCCAGCATGTTATTTAGAACACACATGTTACCATAGAAGACATTTCATAAGATGATTCATCATTTAGATACCCCTATATGTAATATCTAGTAAAACATGAAAATGTTTTGACTTTTCTTTCTGGTGAAATTTAAAAAGAAATTTGAGTCACCAGCTAGCTAGGAAAGGATACTTTTATAGGAAAGATTTCTGAAATTGTCTGTCTTGGTCAGGGTTGGTGTCCTGATGAGTCCGCAGAATGAGCTTTGACAATATCCCACTATAAATGCCAGACCATGCTCTAAGGGCAAATGAAGAAACTTACATCCTAAAGAAGCTGGAAAAGATCTGCTGAGGGAGTGACATTCTAGCTGCCTCCAGATTGAGTGATTAAGATTTCTCCAAGTGAAAAAACAAACAAACCTGAAGATCATTCCTGGCAGAGAAATGCCTTTGCAAAAGCTTGGAAGAATGCAAAGGCATTGTGGCTATGTGTTGGTTGGAAGAAGTTGACAACATTTACAACATGTACAGGGTAGGCTGTATGGTTACCAATTAGATATTAAAAAAGTCAAAGGAAGGAAAGGACACATAACCCAACATTTCATCAGTGATTACAGAGACCAGGGGCCACATTTGAAAGGATGACTTATTTGTGACATTGAGCGTGAAAAATTATAGAAAACAAGAGTGGAGGATGGCACCAGAGGCTCCTAAACTTTAGGAGACCAGATGAGTTGTCAATTCATTAACTGAAAGATGGCAGTACATTGGAAAGTTTAGATTTGGGGGAGAAAACGATGAGAGGATGCATTTCACATTGTTATCAGTTTAAAGGACAGTGAAAGTAGTGAGTCAATAAGAAAGTTTGTAGAGGGGGAGAAATTCACTGGGAAAATAATCTTAGGAGGCTTACCTGAAATATAAACTTTTAACAAGAAGAGAAAAACCTTTGCCTCTGATTTTCAGGTTCAATGATTGTACATATTTACTCTCTATTTAAAAGTTAGAAATTTCTAAAAAGTATGATAAAGTATTCTTTAATTTTTTTTACTCTGGCCAAATACATCTGTTATAATCTTTATAAAACACACCATCACTACTCAGAATAAATGAGACAAGCAGAAAAAATTAATTAGTCCAACTATATTTCTTTTAATATGGGGAAATAATTTTAAAATATAAATAGCACATTTAATCTAAGAAGGTAAAAAAGATTACTCTAATTATCTGGTACATTCATGCATCTATCTTTCCCCCTCCTTCAACACTGCTTGCTCTGAACCTCAACACACACATGTGCACAGAACACAGCAATACATTTAAATACATTTAATGAATTATTGCCTACTGTCCTTAAAAAGGAAGTAGATGATGCCCTAACTGGTTTGGCTCAGTGGATAGAGCATCGTCTGTCCTGCAGACTGAAAGGCCCCAGGTTCAATTCCCGTCAAGGGCATGTACCTTGGTCGCGGGCATATCCCAGTAGGAGGTGTGCAGGAGGCAGCTGATCGATGTTTCTCTCTCATCGATGTTTCTAACTTTCTATCCCTCTCCTTTCCTCTCTGTAAAAAATCAATAAAATATATTTTTTAAAACTATCTGAAATTATTTTTTAAAAAAACTAAGTAGATGGTCCAGAAGAATAATGGAATTATGTTACTTTTCTGATTCAGATTAGATTTGGCTCTTGGTTGACAGTCAATCTAGGCAGACAGTTGTTGCTACTTAATGAGAACCCAGGTGCATTTTTGTCGCTGCTGATGCTCATTTCTGTACCTTGTTTTGTTTTACATATATCTACAACAATGTGAAATAGAAGATTTGTTCTGACAGAACAAATGTTAATCTCACTATCCATATGTTAATCTCACTATCATTGCTAGAGGTGGATTAAGCTCTAAGTAAAACACTAAATTTATATTACTAAAATAATTATTTGGTCTGTGGCATTCCATTTCATTAAGAAAAAGAAATAAGATCTAAGGTTTAGTGCAAAAGTTTGAGGTCAGTCAATAGAAGTGTTATCAGGAGGCATTTCCATTTGAAGGGGTCCATTTATTGATAATGGAGAAAAAATCTTAGAAATATTTTTTCATATCATTTATTCATGTTATTATAAATATCACTTCCCTGGAAACTCACAACCAAATGAGACCTTAGGTTCTATTAAGCCTGTATAAGTGGCAACGAATTTTTAAAATTTGAAAATGTAACCTTTATGTAATTATTTACATGGTTCTCTTTTAATGGATCCACCTGTTCAAAAATCAGGGCCAATAGTAAACTTCCAAAAATATCTGGGTTATTCACACATTGTTCTGGAAATATACCGGAGAATGAGTCTATCTATTTACATGAGACGCTTCCTATAATTGAAAAGTTAGAAAACTATGATATAAACTCTTCTCAAAGAAAGAAGTTTCCAAAGATGATGTTTGAAGGCAATGATTGGTGAAAAGTAGAAGTGTTTCCTATTAGTAAGCCCTTGAGTTAAATCCATTCAACAAACTGGTTTTGTAAGTATATATCAAGGGAGGAACAAATGAAGAGAACAAAAACACCTTAAATTATACTTTGCTGTTTAAAACTGACAAAGATTGGAAATAAACTGATTATATCTGCTGGCAGTGGTGCAAAGAAATGGATATTCACATATAATACTCTGGTCAATCTTGGTTGGTACAAATAATTGAGCAATTTTACAATATTTATCAAGAAAAGTAAAAGTGTTCAAATACTTTTCACCTAATAAAAGCACAATAGCTTATATTTGAGGTTGTTAATTAAGGCACTAGTTATAATTGGGGGAAATGTTGAACTATATACATTTCTAGGATAGAAAAAAGATTGATCAAATAAATTGGTAGACATATTCAAAATAGAATATTTCACTCTTCAAAAGTATGTTTCAGGGAATATGTAATGATATGAGAAAGTGTTCACAGTGTAATGCTAAGTGGAAAAGCATGACACAAAACAATGTATTTATTCTTAATATGTGTGTGTTGTGTGTGGGGGTGGGGGTGGGGGAGGTGTATGTGTCTGTATTTAGAATGCAACCTTAAGTGAATGCTATGAAGGGCTCCACTATGTGCATAGTGCTTTACTTCTGAACGGTAGAATAGTGAATTTTCTTTTCTTATACTGTTATATTTTTTCCCAATTCTTAAAATAAATATGCATTACTTTTATATTCTGGGGGGAAAAAACATATAGGAATTTTCAGTAGCAAAATTTTGGTTGAGCAGAATTGTATGTCCAAAATGTCTAAACAGTTCTTCTCTCCTTACTTTTATCTGTTTACTCTGTGCCAATATAAAATGTTCATTAGAAAAATATCACTCAGCCTTAGCTGGTTTGGCTCAGTGGATAGTGTCAACCTTTGGACTGAACAATCCCAGGTTTGATTCCAGTCCAGGGTACATGCCTGGGTTGTGGACTTGATCCCCAATAGGTGGCATGCAGGAGACAGCCAATCAATGATTCTCTCTCATCATTGATGTTTCATCTACCGTATTTTCCGGTGTATAAGATGACTGGACATGTAAGACGACCTCTCAACTTTTGAGAAGATTTTCCTGGGTTAAAAAGTCCGGATGGAGACCATATGCGGCACAAAAAGGAGCCGACCGGAGACACTTGTGGTCTCCGTCCGGCTTCATTGAAATGAATGGAGTGCGGATATTTTTTAGCTTCCCCCACTGTTTGCGGTGAGGGCAGATTTTCCAGTCCAGCTCGGAAGTTTCAGCACCACCCTATAAGATGACACCGGCATATAAGACAACTTTTGAGAAGATTTTCCTGGGTTAAAAGTCGTTTCATACACCAGAAAATATGGTATTTCTCTCTCTCTCTCTCTCTCTCTCTCTCTCTCTCTCTCTCTCTCTCCCACTTCCTCTCTGAAATCAATAAAAATGTATTTTTTTAAAACAAAGAAAAGTATCACTCAGATATATTCCACATGACCTAGTGGTTAATAGTATACTCCGGCCTGGCCAGTATTGCTCAGTGGTTATGCATCAACCCATGCACCAGGAGGTCACAGTTTGATTCCTGGTCAGTGCACATGCCTTAGTTTTGGACTCTGGACTCGATCCCCAGTTGGGAGCATGCGGGAGGCAGCTGATTGATGTTTCTCTCTCATCAGTGTTTCTATTTCTCTCTCCCTCTCCCTTCCTCTCTTTCTAAAATCAATAGAAACATATTTTTTTAAATGGCATACTTTCATACTTTATATTTTCATCCTCTCAAAGGTTCTTTGATTTACTTCCAGTATCAGTTTGGGATGACATATAGTGCTCTCTCTTTTCTATTAGAACTGCTTCTCCCAAACAAGTTATTCCTATCATTTCCATATGATAACCATCATATCAGTTTTTCAAAATACTTCTGTAATATTATTTAACTCTTTGGGTTCAATTTTTAGGTTCAAGTTATTTATATTCACTATGTCTACTGATTAAATATATTCAGTTGTTTATATTACTGGGTATTTATTTCTGACAATTTAGTGGGTAACCTATTTGCTTTGTTCTTTTGGTTATGTCACACATTTTCCTTGATTGTCTAATTTTATACTTTTATTGGGTAATTTTGCTTGCATTTGAAATTGCAGTTTTAAGTCTTTTGCAACTGGTTAGTGAAAAATTTCCATCTTTGCCTCTATTCATTATTCTGTACAAAAAGAATTTCACATCATATGTCTGTCTTGGATTAGAAATACAAATAGAGACAGAGTTGTAATTAAGAATTAATGCAAAAAAAAACACCAAAAAAGGATTAATTCTACTTCAAGAGATTGACAAGGAAACAGTTGCAATATGGGGTTATATTAATATACTTATTTCTTAGAGGAAGATGCCACCCAGGAGCATAGACTGGGGAACACTGCTCTGGAACATCTGGACTCTGTGAGGATTCTAGAGCTGGGGAATAGACATGCATTTTAGGAGATTAGTCAAGATACTTAATGTGTATGTCAATATATAAAATGAATATAACTTTAAAATTCCCTTCTATAGCAATTATCATAATCTGCAATTATGGATTTACTAGTATTTGCACATGTTTTATTCAGTATTCATCTTCCTTACTACTCAGTAAATTAATTAGAGCAGAAACCAAAGCTCTTTTATTCACTAGTATTTCCTACTTAGAACCCAGTACCTACCTACCACAGAGCAGGCATTTAATAAATATGTGTGGAACAAATTATGGTAAAGTAAAGGGATCTGGAAACAGTATACATCCATACAGTTATATATTTAGCACTACTACCAGGATATGATAAGGGTCTGATCCAGATTGAATGAATGGTAAAGAAAGAAAGGGGAATATGTAGAAGGTTTACTATGGAAGGAAAGAAAGGAGCAGTAAAAGATGACTCCAAGGTACAGAATTAAGAGAATTAAAACAGAGCTAATCAAAATAAGAAATCAAGAAGGACAGGGCAGTGTCTAATGTGAAGTGGGTGCTTTATAAATATTTCCAAGCTCTGCTTTAGATTAGTTTAATTTTATTCAAAGACAGGGAGCTCATGAAGTAAAAACTATATCAGGAATTATGGTTTATATTGGGAATCATTCATAGAAAGTCTCTTGAAATTAGTAGATGAAATGGGAAGAATGTGTATAAAGAGAACAGAAACATTGCTTTATTCTTTGAAGAAGTAGCTTGTCTAGAAGCATAACTTAGAAATATTTGAAAAGCTTCTTCTAGGTACCAGGGACCATGCTTTTTTCTTGATTTCTTGTTTGATTTCTAATGTGATAATATCAGCATTAAGGACCACAAGGGTTTTGTCCTAATGACAGTTCATTGATCTTTATCAAGACAAACTGGTGCCCATGTATTGAAAGCAAATAAAATCGTGTGTAATAATTACAGGCTTTCAAATATTGTAATGACAAGATGAAAACAAACCCCTGAAATCCGAGTATTTTTGAAGTGTGATTATTTTAATGGTCAAAAACCAAGCCTCTGGTGCTCCACTTGGAGTCCTATAAGCAACATGCAAGTTGTCTTGATAAGGGGGTTTCAGAGACATACTTGAGGTTAGGTAATGGTTTTGAAGATGTTTATTGAAGTAGGACATGGAGAGAACTTGGCAGTTTTCCATCTCCCTGTGGCACAATTCATGAAGCAAAAGGTTTTTCAATGAATAAATTAGAAACGTTTGTTATTTGAAAAATCTGTCTGTGCCAACTAATGAGGATAGTCAGAGGATTTGTCACAAAAAATCTTAGAAAGATTGAACTTTCCTTTATCCCTTTGTCTTTCAAGGTATGTAATATTATACAAGGATAGCATAAACATTAGACCAGACACAGGTATAAAATCCTAAGGAAAGCACAGAGGTATTGAAAGTCAGGTTGTTTTGATACCCATATTTTTATAGCCTGAGTCAACTACTGCAGGCATAATTTTCAAATGGTTGAAATTCTTTTTGGCGTAAATTATCAGTAGAGAAGGGTTTGAAGAATGTAGCAGGTGAGTCTTCCTTTGACTTCTCTTGGGTGAGGCCTTATTATCAAGCCCTGCTGTTTAAATGCATTTGATTCTGGGGGAATGTTGGATGCACACTGGGGTTATAGAAAAAATCCCCTTTAGCTATTCAATTTAGATTTTCAAAAAACACAATTCAAGGGAGGAGGGAATCAATGTAGTGTTGTAAGTAGCAAGAAAAAAATGCTCTTATCTTTGATTTCAAGAAATTTACTGTAACGTCTTGCCAGGAAAAGATGTACACCTATTTTGCCTCTTTAAATCCTTTTGAAAAACTGAAAATCTAAGAATTTCTCTTTTGGTTGTGTGCTAAGGATATGTAGTAACACAACAAATAGAATGCTTCTGAGTCAGACTCCTAACACTGGGCGTGAAGCTACATGTCTTTGCGGTATACTGGGCTATGGTCATGTTTCAGAAAAAAATATATGTGCTTCTGTATATAACTAGGGGCCCGGTGCACAAAAATTTGTGCACTCGGCGGGGGTGGGGGGGTCCCCTCATTCCGGCCTGTGCCCTCTCACAGTTTGGGACCCTGGAATCCATTGGGGCACACAGCACACATGGAGGGCACACCTCCCTGTGTGCTGTGTGCCCCAGTTGAACCAATTTCCAGGCCTCAGCCTCGGGGACGGAGCTGGCTCGGTCCCGCCACCCCTGAGGCTGCCCTGCCGCCTGAAATCCATCGTGCCCCGCGATCATGGATCTACTTCCAGGTGGCAGGGCAGCCTGGGGGCCTGGGATGGCTCACTCGCCCAGGCCCCGGCTGCCCTGCCACCTGAAATCCATCGCCGGGGGCAGGGCACTCCCCCCCCACACACAATCACGGATCTACTTCCAGTGCCCTGCCCTCCCCATCCCGGATGCTCCTCCCGCCAGCAGCCACAGGCTGGCTCCTCCTCCCCCCAGGTTGCGCCTTGGCCAGGTTGTTCTTCCCCTTCTGGCTCCCCCAAGGCAGAGGTCTTCCATCTGCCTTATGGACCCCAGTGCCACACACTGCTTCTTCCTGGGCTGAGACCTCCGCCATCTTGGCTTGGCTAATTTGCATACAGCCGCTCTGATTGGCTGGTGGGCGTGGCTTATCCCTGTCCCAGAGAAATGGTTAATTTCAATATTACACTTTTATTAGTTAAGATGTATGTAATGTGTATGTACTTTCTTGTGTTTTGTGCTTACACAATTCCTGAAAAGCTTTCTCAATTCTACCACATTACAGTTCCATACTTTTGACATTCAAAAATTCTTTAAAACTGATCAGAGGCCAATGTTATTTCCCTCACTGCCACCCCTTCATTTGTTTTGCATCTGTAAAGTATTCTATGTGAAAATAACTGTTGTGTGTGTGTGTGTGAACTGATAATAAAGTCATGACTATAAATTCTCATATGCTGATCTATATACATTGCTATCAATGTAATGCAAGATCTCTAATAGAAAAAATATCAATGATTCTGCCCGGCCAGCATTGAGCATTGACTTATGAACCAGGAGGTCACAATTTTATTCCTGGTCAACTCTGGACCAGATACCAACCAACTTATTGGAAATATGCATTGTGAACAGGCCGGACATGGACCCTTCTCACAGAGGTTTTAATCTAGTACATAAGATTGATATTGAATTAAAATGTGATCAACGGGAATTGCAGCATAGAGTTGAAATATATGCTCAAGAATCATAACCTGCTTTGATGAATAAGTAGAGGCTATTTTCCCTTCTTGATACAATTTTTTCAAAAGGCAAGGGAAGTGTGCCTATGCAAAGGCAGCCTTATTGCTGAAGGCTCTGACATAAGAGGAATCACGTAGTCTTAGTTATAAAAGAAGCTGTGAATACAAAAAGCCAGGAAGAAATGAGAAGAGTGCATGTGGAAGGCAGCAGTCATACCCCAGGACATCCCCATCCTTGGTAAGCCTGAAAAAAATGTTAGACTTTGCCTGGAGGTCAGAGAGGAGTCATGAAGTATTTGTACCAAGAGAGTGACAGCACAATATTTATGTTTTTAAAAGGTCACTCCAGCTGCACTTTGGAGGGAAAAAAGAGAGGCAGGCGTAAGTGCAAGAGATAATAGTTTGAGCAATTGAACTTGGTTCAATAAATGTTTAGGCTATTTAATGGTTAGGGCTTGGTGATAGATGTGGGAAGTGAGCGAACTACAGGAGTCAAGAACAGTGCCAAAGTTACTATATTAAGAAACTAGGTGAATGATATTTCCATTCACTGAGATTCAGAACACAGGATGAGGTGAAGGTTTGGGGGCAGAACAGTCATTGCTAGCACTGTGAATGCTTAAAACCTGAAGACACAATTTTAGTATTTTTTATGTACTCTTATTTTATAGATGGTCATGTTTCAGAAAAAAATATATGTGCTTCTGTATATAACTAGGGGCCCGGTGCCCCTAGTAAAATAGTGTGCCAAGAGACACATAGCGGGGGAGTTAGCTCCATATTCTTGACCATAATGATGCTTACTACCTTTTTTTTTTTTATTTCATTGCTTAAAGTATTACAAGTGATAGATAAGTATTACAACAGATGATAGATAGATCTCCATTTTTTAAGAGCATCACTTCAGTTTTGAGCAGTTATATTTGAGATGCTTATCAAGTAGAAACAATAAGAAAAATAATCTGCGTAGATAAAAAGAATGTTTATAATCATCGACTTATCAAAGTTAAATGAGATTGTAAAAGGAAAGAGTGTATAGTTAGAAGGGAATGGGCTTGGAAGGGGCAAGGGGAGTATCTAATACTATAAATCTCAGTGTTTGGAGAGAAGGTAGCACCTTCTCAAAAAATTGAAATAGAGGAAATAAAGTGCAAGGATAAATGTCAGAAGAGAATGCTGTCATGGGAGCCAAAGAAAGGGATTGTTCCAAAGAAGGATGTAGTTCTCTGCCCAGTATTCCTAATAGTTCAACTAATGAGGGATTAAAAGTCTAAAAGTGATCAAAGAAGAACTTCCTCTTAACCCTGGAAGATAATCTCCAACCTTCCTTATTTATCTGTTCTTACCACAAGTTTCCACCAAATGAAAGAAATTTT
>PVJC01050260.1:0-11825 GCA_004026665.1 Murina feae
CCTGGTCACTCCCAACTATCCACTCTGGCCAGCCTAGTCCCCCACAACTGTCCTACCCTTCAGGCCTGGGTCCCCCCACAACTGCCCTTCCTGCAGGCCTGGATCCCTCCTAACTGCCCTCCCTTGCTGACCATCTTGTGGTGGCCATCTTTGACTACATGGGGGAAGCCATCTTGTGATGGTCAATTTGCATATTACTATTTTATTAGATAGGATAAATTACCCAGATGCCCAGCATCTGTATTTTAATTTACATAATAAGTTATACATTGATTTCTGTTATACCTAAAACCAAACATAATGACTCATGTAATTAAGTTCATTTTAGTTATAGTAAAAGAGAATTAACATTCTATTTTTCCTCAAGACTTAAAATTCTGAAAAACTTCTCAGTGCTTATTCAAAATATAGGAAAGGGAGAGTATTTTCAACATGATATTTTTATAATTTACTAGAAGTTACCTAGACAGGTGGAAACCTCAGCCAAGATCACTAAAATCCATAGGCCCAAGCAAGACTTATAGTTAAAACTACTGTGGAACTCATTATTTGGTGATAAATAAGGTAAAATGTGACTCTTGAAAGCAAATTGAATATGAGTTATGTGAGTAATTTCCAATTGAAAAAAAAAGGGTTACTAATCTGAAAAGTGAGAAGTCAAAAACCATGACCATTTTCACTAAATATACTAGGCCAGGATGACGTTCCTGCAGCCTTCTCCACTGACCTCCCCCAGGGCCACTGTGCTTGTCATCCATCTTCAGCATGTACTCTGGACGATGGATTTCATGTTCATAAAAGACTGTCCACCAGTTCTTCCTTCCCACTCCAATTTCAGCTCAGCTGCCTATGATAGCAATAGGCATATTCTTTGCTTTGTCATAGCACTTAGGGCTCCACCCGGTTCCATAAGGCATTGCAAACCCTGAAGGCAAATTCTAATAATGTGGTCTGGCTAGAATGGACATCTGAACAAAGCTTTGGTCACTGAACAGAAGAATGATCTATTCTTGAGTGGCTCTCTTTTCCTTCTTACTATGTGATTAAAAAAATATATAGCCCAAGTAAGTCATCTTCAATGTTTCTCTCGGGGAGCAGGTGTCATGTTCAAAATGGGGGGGAGATGTGTCTTAAAGATGCATTTGAATACAAGGACTGTATTGGCAGGAGATTCGTCTCACTTTTGAACCGCTCTGATTTTGAGACCAAATTAAATGTATGACTCATAAAATTCTTTCTGAATTCCTCTTCCTCTACAAAAATATAAAGGATCTTTGGTGAGAAATTTGTCTGTGAGAATATATGTGGTGAGCGTATAGGTTTTCCAGCACGCTTTGTTCAAATTCAATGATAACAACGTCTCTTGGCAAACATGGCTGACCAAGAGCCTTAGTCAGCCTTTATTGCCCTGTTAGAGGGGCGTGGGATCCAGAATTGACTACATGTGCATGCCTGTGCCTGAACACATGAAATTATTGATTAAAGTAGAAAGAATTGCCATGGACTTGAACACATTGTCTATATGTGTGAGTGGGTCATTGCTGACAATTAATAAACTTTTAGGGTTCAGCTTCCTAGAAATTAGAAACGTAAGAAATCGCATGCTACGTCAGTCCTTGTTGGAAATGTGTGACCGGTTTCAGTGTAGAAAAATGAAGAAGAAAGTAAACTTTTTAGCCTAAGTTCTCTCCGATGGCCTCTGTTTACAGGCCACAGTTTAGTACATTCTCTGGCACAATGAGCCAGTGTTGACAATATCAGCGAAGCGATTGGTAAAATGCGTGACTCCCTGAAGTTATATGTTTATGCCCCAAGCTGATTCCCAACTACAGTGGAGCTTCAGGGATTCAAAGTCGTTTTTATTCATCACAAATCAATCATAGTTTGTGAGTGGATATTTTAGTGCAAATTCTATTTTTAGTGCTATTAGATAATTTAGGCTTATTGAGTTAGATGATATTTATTTAAAATATATATATATATTGTTTCTCACTATAGTGTCCTGTAATACTGTTTTTAACATTAGGAAAATAAGACTTCTTGTTCAACTGTTGAAAATATGTGTCAGCAAAAGAATATTCTGTGTGATAGAGCAGGCAGTTAGAGAGACCCGAGTGGAGGAAGAACAGTAAGCCAGGCACTGAAGGTAACCTGAGGGGAAAGCCCTGGGTGCCTAGCAAGGGATGATTCCAAGGTGGGATCTCACTTGCAGGGCGCCCTCTCCTCCCACAGCATATTGATGATCATGCTGATGAGCCCACTGCCCTTAAAAAACATTTTTTTTAATTGATTTCAGAGAGGAAGGGAGAGGGAGAGAGAGAGAAACATCAATGATGAGAGAGAACCGGTGATTGGCTGTCTCTTGCACAACCTCTCCTGGGGATCAAGCCAGAAATTGGGAATCAAACCGTGACCTCCTGGTTCATAGGTTGATGCTCAACCAATGAGTCATTCTGGCTGAACCCCCTGACCTTTTATATCACTGATCATGAGGTTCGGACTCTCCACTGGCCTGTTGCCAGTCATACGATAGACTCCCTTAGAGGAGGAACAAGGGGCTGGAGAATAGCCTCCTATGACTCCCAAACATGGCCTTGCATGTCTGCTCCCTTAGTGTTAAACCATAGAGATGACATCTAGGACTCAGTTGTATTTCAACTCCAGGCCAGGCCAGGAGACACCATGGCTGACATTGGACCAATCAGTAGAGTCCTTGACCCTGAAATGACACATTTGGAAAGGTGATGAATATTTTATTAAGATCCTCCCCTAGAATTCCTTCCTTTAAAGTTCCATAAGGCAAGGGACCCAACAGTACTCTCCCTCTCTCTCTTGAGCAGTACCCCCTCCCCCACACCTCATCCCCCATCTTTCCCTACTCCCATCTTGGGCTCTCTCTCTTTCTCTCTTTCTGGAACACATCTGTGCCTTTCACCCTCTCCCTCCCTCAAGGTGGATCTGTTTGTGTTTCTTTCTCCTTTTTCCTCTGTAACTTGTTTCCTATGTCCATGCAGCCCACTTCTTCCACAGCTCACTTCTTCCAGGGCTCACTTCTACCTCTGTGACTTTCTAAATAAACGTTTGTTTGTATTTGAGTCTTGGCTCTGAATTCTTTGTTAGCCAAACTCAAGGACCCAGGTCTAACATCTGGTGCCATTCGCTATTAACAGGTGAACCATGAAGGAGGATGTCAAATCCATATCACTGCCTAATTAAGCATTTTCTCCAAACATATTCTCTAAAACTTTGTAAATTGTCTGTTATCTAGTAATAGAATTACTCATGGAAATTAACTCCTTAATGTAATTATGACAGGTTAGTAAGTATTATGAAGGCTATAATTATGAAAATATCATTATTTTGGCCTCTTAATTAAGTCATGTTCCTAATTCTGACATAAACTACTACATACAGGGTAGAACTGTACCTTGATAAGGATGCTTGATAAAGGCATGAGGAAGTAAAAAAGTTTAATGTGTATAAATTAAAGTTTTAAAAATAAACCATATTATAAATGTAACAGGGCAGCTTGTAATTTAAGCAAATCAAAAATGGAAGAAATAGTGAAGTATATGCTGTGTAATATGAGTAATTTAATTATTCTAAATTATCTGGGTTTTCTTTTGTATTATTATTTGATTTTTTTCAAAGCCAGGAGAACGTGTGAACATGTATCGATTCAATATAAATATGTAAATTACTAATAGTAGTTTTTCATGTGATAAAAGGAACACTTCAGTGTACCTGTACTGTTGCTAGAGTGTCTAAATCTGAAAGGAAAGTAATTTCTTAGAGTTAATTATCCTTTCCATGGGTAATCACAATACTGAGAAAGAGCTATTAGGTTTATATTGGAAAAGCAATAGACACTCAACAGTTTGTGGGTTGAGCACCGGACATGTATTAGAAGGACCCTAAGGCCAAAAGACGCTCTGGAAGAAAGGGCAGGGAGAGGTTTGAGCTGCAGATAAATTAACCCTCAAATTACTCCATTTATACACAAGAAATTTCCTGGAAATCTCTAGGAGCATGGTGGTTGCTTTCTAAGCTATGAAAATATTCAAACCTGAAACTCTCTTCCTTTAACTTTCTCCTTCACTTGAAGCTCTTGAAAAATATTGTCTAGTATAGTAGATAAAGGCAACCAGAGTAGACTCGGCTTTTGTAAGCTTGTAACTGACCTTTTTAATGTTCTGTTACTACTAGAGGCCCAGTGCATGAAATTAAAGCACAAGTAGGGTCCCTAGAGGCTACCGGCTGCTGGGTGGGGCCTCCCTTCCCCTGCTTGCCTGCCACTGCCTCCAGCCGGGGCCTCCCTTCCCACACACCTTGGCCTGGCACCGCCCGCCCCCCTGCTCCACCATACTGCTGCAGTCCCGCTCTCCTCGGGGCCCATTGGGGCCAGTAGTCCCTCCACTACCACCTGCTGCCAGCACCTTTTGGTGGTCAGCACACGTCTAACTTTCAGTGGGTTGAACTCCCGCCCATAGGGACAGTTTACATACTAGCCTTTTATTATATAGGATGTGAAACTCTTCATGAATTTTCAGTTTTCCTTAAAAAAATTGAGTCTTTTAGTTGTTATGCTGTTTAATGACTGCATATTTGTTATAGCTCCTGGAGTAAATATGTGCAACTACATAATTAAGTTAGAATCAGTGATTAATGGTGTGGGATCATGATATAAAAATTTCTTTTAAGCTTTGTCAAATACAATGTCACAAACTTACCAACACATTCAAATCTCAGTAGATGATTTTGCTAATTCGTTTTCTTTCTCAAAATCATTGGATGATTTTTGTATTTTATATGTTTACAAAAAAAAAAAAAACCACCCACAAACAAAACAAACCCAGAAACCTTTATGTAATTTGTAAGCTGAAATGCATGTGTTTGCATTAGCTCCCTCTCTACTACTATCTGTTGGATGTTCAACTTTGGCCCTTTGTGGACTAGAATAGTCAGGTGATGTGGTGGGTGGTGCTGCAAGGATGCTTAGCTGCACAGCAGCTAAGGGGAAAGTCAGAGGTGGGTTGACCAGGAGACCAATGAAGGGAAGTTTCAGGGTGTGACCACCTTTCAAGGCTGGAGGGGACCTGGCTCAGGTCTCAGCATTGATTTTTAGATGGTAACAATTGTTGCCTCTTTCCTATCTCTCTCCCTTCTGTCACCTCTCCCCCTCACATTAGTTGGTACTGGGATGGCTGTGGACATTTTCGGTGTTGGGCGAAGGCATAATTCAGTTGAGAATGCATTATGTTGAATTTGGACATCTTGGTGTGGTTTTCATTCATTTCTGTGAACAGATCACTGAGTGCTAGCTGTCCTGGCACAGTAATGGCTTCCTGGAATACTCCTCCTGCCCACTGTGCCACCTGACCTGGCATTGTGACACCAACAGACATCAGGCGATTTAAAAAGATGTTTTGAAATGTTTCAATACAACATGAGAAATTAAACCCAACGTAGATATACGTGGTGGATCCCTTCTTTTGTCTTCTTTGACGTTATTTATTAAAGAATAGAGAAGTTTCAGATTTTAAAAATGCGTAAGTAGTGATGAAGGCGAGTGATGAAATTATGAGGAGCCATGCTAACACTGAGTGGTCTATTATAACCCAACACTCCCAGAGCACAGCACAGCAGTCACCGACAACAGTGAGACCTTCCCCACAGGAGGGGTGAAGATGCACCTGGACTGATGCATCTGAGAGAATGACATGAACACATGGGGAAAACATTAACATTTCCTGGATATTTAATGAAAAACGCTAATAGTATAACAAAGAAAATAAAACTCATATGAGGCCTTTACATTGAGGTCATCAATGACAAACTGGTGGATGAACTTCATCAATTCAAAGACCACTGAAAGTGAGTCACAGCACAAAGAAACCATAAAAATGCTCATATGTAAAAGGATTTTTTTTCAGATCTGACCACTATCATAAAATAATCATATTATTAAAAATGAGAAGCTGAAAGTAGCTTTTAAAAACCATCAATAATAAACAAATTTCTATCAACCTGAGTAGAACAAAGGTTAGCAAACTCTGGTCCATGTTTTTGTATGGCTCATGAGGTAACAATCATCTTTACATTTCAGGGGAGAAGAATACTACTTCAGATATATGAAAATTATACAGAAGTTACAATTCAGCGTCCAAAAATAAGTTTTACTCGAACAAAGCCATTTATGTATTGGCTAGCCCTGATTTTGTGCTATGACAGTTGAATAGCTATGAGAAAGATCATATGTCACAAAGGCTAAAATATTTACTATCTGGCCTTTTATAGAAAAGTTTGCCAATTTCTAATGGTAGAGGAAAGATCGACTTCATTCTCTCCATAATGATATCACAAAATCTTTGTGGCTTGAAGAGGTGATCGTAGAGTGTGCAACCACAAAATGTAAGAAAGTATCATAGGATGAAACAAGCTAATTTATAAGTGTATCTTATGATCCTCCTGAAATTTATAGCATTTGTTGTTTGTCAGCCTTTTAAACTTTATAGTTCATAATTACTTTTCTCACTCTAAATGTTCACTTTCACTTCTAATTTTTATTTCTCACTTTATCTTTTTCTTAAGCTTCACCCTCTTAAATTGTTGAAACTCAAACTGTATCCACCAGTGTATGATAAACTACATTTTCTATCTCAACAGGAGCTTGAATGCATGGTACATGTCTGTTCTATTTATGAACAGCACACAGTAAATTGAAATTAGTATCTAGGGTGAAATGAAGGAAAAATTCTGCTAAATGTTTTGCTGTATTAGAACTTGACCCCCTGCTAAAACTTGCTCAAATATTGTTCCTCAACAGTTGGAACTGCTAGTTTCAGTCTTGGGATGACACATGATGGCTCAGAGGGATTTTTATGATGAGGTTTAAAATGGAAATGCCAGCAGATTTAATTATGATGCTACTGCAAAGGCATTAACATTACTGCATGAAAAATATAAATCTACTCTGTGAATATATTGAGCACCCTTAATATTTCCATTTGTGTTTGCAAAAATTCACATAATTTTTTTATTAAAGCTAAATAAGACCTCACAGAGAAATGCCTGCGTAAGATCTTTCAGTTTGAAATCCCTTATTTGAGAAAAGGTGATAATAGAATGTGAAGAAATATTATTATTGATATAAATTAAATGTGCTTGTTATTCTCCATGATGGTCCTTCTGATTATCATACCTGACTCACTTTTCTGGGGGAAGGTGCGTGCAGGCAAATACTTCTATAATAAGTGACACATTCAATGGACAGGCATTTAAGAGAAATACATATATTTAAATTGCTCAAGACATTGATGTAATAAAGCTGATGGAGCCATTGGCTAAGATATTCTGGGCTACATTTTTCTTTTTTTTTTTAAAGTCCATATATATTGAAGAACCAAAAACATATATGAATAAACCCTTTTTATACTTTCTAAAAATATGGTTCCATGCTATAGTAGACAGTATTTTCATTTGTGCATCATCTCCTCCAAGCCATGGGATGGTTATGAACTGGTCCATTGCTACTGAAAAGACTTTTTTTGTCCAAACTCTGACATAGCCTCTAGCCACTCAAGGCGAAGTCACCAGGACAGCCCCAGCCCCCCCTTAAAATGCCTGCCTAAGAAACGCCTGCAACGACAAATCCTTCCTCTGACCTTTGAGATGGAACCCTTCTAGCACCTAACATTGGCGCCTCAAGGTCCTGGGAGCAATGTCTTTGACATGAGGCATCTAGAGGTAGGACTTTTACTCTTTGCCTCTCAATTCCTGAGGCCCAGGGACACAATTTGGTGAGCATTTTGGTCCAACTTACACCATTATGCCACTTTCCACAAAGATATGAGAAGTTTTTTTGGGGGGGATAAGTGCCAATTAGCCAAGTCAGGTGGCCCTAATCACATGGAATAACCGCTCCCCTCTCCATGCCCTTCCCTCAGCACCTCTCCTTCAGCACACCCCAATATTGAAAATGCTCCTGCCTTCTGTGCCAGTGGAGTTGAGCTCAGGTTACCCTGGGTTTCTCTCCTATTGCAATAGTCATTAGTGGATAAAATGTGTCTTTACAGCTTTTAACTAATGCCCAGCTTTATCTCTGACACTACATTCATTCAAAACAGAGCAGTGACCATCCTGTGTAGCTTTTGATATTTTAATCTTAGGAGAGTCAGAGGGTCTGGGACCCCATTTATTTCAACTCCCTCTGTTCCAATAAAGGCATCGAAGCTTAGGAGGAATATGTGAGGCACAGGCCGACAGCTGTGGAGCTGAGCCCAGAAGCCCGCCCTCTCACCTGGCCCTTGCTCTTTCATTGCCAGGTTCCTGGTTTGAAATCATTTTTATAGGAGAAGGAGGGATAGGACTGGTGCACTAGCAGCTTCTGAACTAAAAAGGGCTTTATTTTTCAGGGTGAAGTGCATAGTTTTATAGGTGTGATAAACAAGATACATATTTGTGCAAAACAACAAAAAATAATTTGAGGTTTTCTAAATTAGGCAGTAAAATCCAACAATTTGACCAATTTAACACATTTTTGGCGAGAAACGAGTAAACTCGGATCCACCAGGGAGACTGTCAATGGACATGAGGAAACATACATTGGAACCTCTAGTTGGAACCGGCAAAAATAAAAATGTTTTGCGTCGTTGTCGTGTGTGTGCCGCTCATAAATTACGCAGTGAAACACGGTACATGTGCAAGTTTTGTCACGTACCCCTGCACAAAGGAAAGTGTTTCCAACGCTACCACACAGTGAAGCACTATTAGGTTATAGTTTTTTTTTATAAGATCTGTTGAAAATTTCAAAAAAATATTGTAATTTTGTATAAATAAAATTATTTTGATTGTGAGAGATTTTTTTTATATGTTTACCTAGAATGTAGTAATTTTGTGTACATAAAAAATACAATAACACATATTTTGCAAAGTAAATAAATAGAGACCTCTTTTTAAACTAAAACACTAAAAGTTTATAGAAAAATATCAAATAGATCGGAAGATATGAATATTTTACGGAAAGTCTAATTTTGGCGAGAAAATGTCAAAAAAGCCCTGCGTTAAGACGCGATTTGGCGGGAAAATGCCCAATTACAAAGTGTTAATGTGTATAATTTGAATTTTCACATTGAGGTTGGAATTATTTAGCTCAAGATTATAGCACATGTTAGAGCTATGTTATTATTATTTCATTTTTAAAAATATATTTCTATTGATTTCAGAGAGGAAAGGAGAGGGAGAGATAGGGACATCGATGATGAGAAAGAATCATTGATCGGCTGCCTCATGTACACCCCGCACTAGGGATTAAGCCCACAACCTGGACATGTGCCCTGACTGGAAATGGACGCTTGACCTCCTGGTTCATAGGTTGGTGTTCAACCACTATTAGAACTGGGCTATTAGAGCCCTTTTTAATACGTAACTCTAATTCCAAGGCTCAAGCACAAATGTTCTCTACATTTTCTTTTACGTAATTCACTTCTTACATGAATTTCATAGCCCCTAAGAACAAGACATTGTCTGCTATACTCAGCATCAGCGGTGGGGCAGATCTAGAATGTTCAATTCTCTGATCTTCATTATAAATGTGAGTAAGTAAATAAGTTGCTATAAAAGACCCTTTGGCTAAAAAGAGAAAAAAGTGGGAAAATGAGCTTAAAAGGAGATGCCTGCACTTTTATCCTTCCTCTAAATCTGTGAAAACAGCAAATAATCGCCTCCTAAGTTGTCATTCCCTGCATCTAGCTGGGCTTAAACAACGCCTTTTTGATCACACGGTGCATATCTGCGGGCGCTGGAGTGATTCAGAGGAAAACCGTGCAATTGCAGCGAAAGGCGAAAACTGGCTCTTCTAATGGTTTGCCATTGAGATCAATGATGACACAGTTCAATTACCGCATTTCTTCCTGATGTCAGAGAGGGGTTAAACGTGGGTCATAATGACTCTTCAGCAGGTAAATTTGGAGCAATTAGAGGTCTGAAATGTCTCTTTATGTAACTAAAACAATAATTGCCCTCAAATTATCTAGGCTGCAGGACCTGTTTCGTTTGCATGTTAGAAGCTGTTTTAAAATCCTATTGCTTCTCAATATGGACTTAATTGACTTAGTTTTTAAACCCCAAATCTCAAATGGGGACAAATCAGACTTAAGTTAGCCTGAACCACCAGCATTTAAAATGTCAGTAAGTAAACATAGAGTGGAAAACGTATTTTCACAGAGGTAGATTGTGTTAAAACTTAGCATAGTGCTTGGTAAGAAACATAAAACACCAGCCATGCCACGCAATTAAAGTGCACTGTCCCTAAAGCATTAGTCTTTATTGTGTGTTTGATGCCTGGAGGAGTTGAGTAAATTCGTGGACTAAGCCAACACAATCCTTCTACTGTAGATGCTGTGAGCTGAGCCGGTCCACTTGGAATTTGTCGTTGTCTGAGTTCCCAGCCTGGCCCCCGGGAAGTACGCAGTTATGGCGAGGCCACAGGCCGTCTTACCTTCCGTGTTCCCCATCATTAAGATCATTGAACTGATGTATTTATTGCTTCCTCTCAATCCATAGATATATGTCAGGGAGAAAAGTTAAACTAAATTGCTGTTTTGAGTTGCACAAATGGGCAAAAAGAGGCTTTGGTTCATGGGTGTTCTGTGCAAATTGGCAAAGCTTTCAACCAAGAAACGTATCTTGACATTACAGATAGAAAAAGAAAAAGAATGCACTATACTCTTCCTCCCATTTGCATTAGCCTGGTGACTTAGGGCTCTGTTTCCTGCCCTGTGGTTCCCTTGGAGCCTCGCTCTCTACCCATTTGTGTGGCATTCAGATTAATGTCAATGTGGAGAAGGCACAAAGACAGAAAACACAATTCTTATAAACTTAGTGTTCATTGATGCTGTATAGTATGTAAGACTAGAGTCCCGATGCATGAAATTCATGCAAGAATAGGCCTTTCTTCTCCTGGCTGCCAGCACTGGCTTCCCTCTGGCACCTAGGACCTGGGCTTCCCTCCAGCCACCAGCAGGCACCCGGGACCCAGGCTTCCCTCGCAGCCCCAGCTTTGTTCAGAAGGTCGTCCAGAAGGACGTCCAGTCTAATTAGCATATTATACTTTTATTATTATGATTCTCTATATTTTCTTTAACTGGTATAGGAGTTTTCTCTTGCTCTTAAGAATTTTGAAAGTGTAGAAATCACTGTATTTCCATGACAGGATGTGATAAGCAAGACTTTAATGTTTCTGATGTGTTGGTAATTTCATTTAAGTTCCATACCAATACTTACGGGAAGGTATTGTTCTTATTTACAAACTAGTGGCCCAGTGCACGAATTCACGCACATTGAAAGGAAATTAATTAGAATAAATATTTTAATATCTCAGTAAACTAACCCATGGCCAATTCTGCAAGAAATTGGGCTCTCTCCTCCCTCCTCTCTGGGTATTCGGTGCTGGTGAACCAGATTTGGGGCCAACAGGGCCTGAGCAGCAAGCTAACCCAAGGCTGGCAACCTAACCTACTGGCCAGAGCACCTTCCCCCTGGTGGTCAGTGCACATCATAGCTACTGGTCAAACGGTTGTATATATATATATATATATATATATATATATATATATATATATATATTTATTTATATATTTATATGATAAAAATGAGCTTCAGCAAATGTAAGTAACTAGCTTATTTTTAAACAGTTGATATATTTTACAGTTAGCTAGCCTACTTTAAAAGATGAAGTAGAGGCATTGTTCATAAATGTAAACATTAATAATATAATGTAGATTCCTAATGTTTTGATGCTTATAAAATATTTTCAAAGGGCAATA
>PVJC01050261.1:0-11867 GCA_004026665.1 Murina feae
AGGAGGGAGGGAGGGAGGGAGGAAGGAAAGAAGGATGGAGGGAGGGAGAGAGGTAGGGAGGAAGGAAGATTTGATTTTTGTTATTCATCCTCATAGATAAGATGATAGTAATCAACGATGAGACGGTCAGGGAGGCCTTTCCTGACCATGCTATTATTTTATAGCGCAATCTCTCCCCGCCCCATAATACCCCCCGCCTCCTGCTTCATCTTCCTCGTGCTTCTAATCACCTCTAAGGAGCTGTCAGGAGCATGCAAGCCAGCCAGCCCCTCCCCAGACCTGGACCTCGACATGGACAATCAGGGATTACACGCACTGCTAATGGTTCCTTACCCTCTCCTTCCTCCCCCCAGCCCCCTGCCCCGTACATGCACACACAGGTGCTCAATGCAGAGCGAACTGATGAATGGAGGAACCCAGACACATCGCTCTTTTAGCTCAGCCTGCCTCTCATTCTCCTACTGGATGCCGGCAACAAGCTTAGGAAGCCAAACACGGTGCTCATCTACCCAATATGCAGATGAGGAAACTGAGCCTCAGGGGAGGGCAGACTTGCCCAAGGTCACCTGCACCTCAGACACCTGCTCTGGTCTAGGTCCCAATCCAGAGCCTCCTGATGATAGATGGCAAATTCAGTCCCTACGGATCAGCCGTTCCGGCCTTGGCCTCCTCTCCCTGCCACAGGCAGGCCCGTGTCAAGGGCACCACCAAAAAAGAAATCATTACCCGGGGAATCTCCGACCCAGGAGAGGAGGAGGAGGCCTCGGCGTGCAGCCTCGGGGCCATGAGGATGATGCCTGCCATATGAGAGGCCCCTGGTGCAAAGGCACACAGCTAATTAGCTGTCAGGAGCGATGCAAACTCTAACGCGGCCCCTCCCCGACAATCTCTCCCGGAATCGCCCTCCGCCACCGTGTGTCACCACATGATAAAAGGAAATATGTTCAAAGCTGAGCCACTAACAAGAGATGAGGAGGCTCACAGACACAGGGAGAAGCAGATTGCCTCTGACACTCTCCGAGGAAAGGGGGATAAATTAAAACCATTAAAAAAATAATTTGTCATGGTCAGGTTTCAGAAAGAACTTATTCTTGAAGAACAGGGTGTGCTGAGCGTCGCCGGGGAGGTGTCAGCGGAGGGGCGGAGGGCCTGGCTCTGGGTGCTCACAGGCTCTGCCTCTTGCTCCCTGTGTGACCTTGGCGCCGCACTCCCGTGCCTCAGTCTGCCTGAAGGTAGAGTGGGGGTGATAAAAGTCCCACAGCGTAAGGCTTGGGGGAGATCCTATGAGATGACCGCATTTAAGTGCTTAGCATCCTGGGGACATCATTACGTGTGATAAGTCACAGGCGCTCTGCGCCCATGCCACTGCTGTGGGCACATGGTCTAATTCTTAACCTCTCTCAATTTTCCCACCTTGAGCGAGCGGTGGCAACAGGACTCCTGCCCCCCAAAAGCCCTTGTGGGGTGTTGCAAGCTCCCAGTAAGTGCTGGTTGGCACCGGGGCCACAGCAGGGATGCTAGTCAGCAGGAAAACGCTGGCTCTGTGCCCGGGCTACAGGAGCACAAGCATCTCAGGGCAGAAGGACAGCACCCGGATCATGGGTAGGAGGGGAGACGAGGGCAAACCATGAGGACTCGTAGCTTAAAACACTGGCTGAGCACCCAGTTCTCAGGTGCCAGGCCTTTCCCAGGTGACCTGAGCTCCTAGGAGAGGACAAGACCTGTTAGGGCACAGCCTCTGAAACTGGTGTCATGGGCTGTCTGGGTTGAATCTCCTCCAAAATGCCGAGCTGGGCCTCACATCCTTTCCACATGCCTCCCTTTCTCTCTGCAGCCCGGCTGGGCGGGTCAGCAGATGTCCCCGGGAAAAAACAAGAGCCCATCTGGACGCTGATGCTGACGGCTAAGGCTGCACATGCATTGTGTGTCCTCACGGACAGCAGCCCCTGTGCTCATATTAAAGGATGTCAGGGCCAGCGGCAGGGGCTCTGCCACCCTGGCCCTTCACAGCGCGCTCCAGGGCTGATGGGCAAGCACAGGGCAGTCACCTCTCCCCTTGGGAAGCTATGATGGTGGACATGCAGGCAGGAGCACTGAGTGTGGCTTCCTGGAGGGGAGAGCGCTGGGGGGCCCAGGAGAGTGCTATGAGTCAGCCCCTGTTGCCATAGAAACACACTCCTGCTGGATGAATCCACTGAGCTGAAATATTTGACCTGGCCAGTATCAAGGTCACTGAAAGTAAAGCCACAGTGTGACCTCAGAGACCAAAGGTGATGGCAGGGCGAGGTAGCTGGGAGGACTTGCTGGATGGGGAGGGACTGAAGCTAGCCCCTCAGTGCTGCTGGGAGGGCAGGTGGGTGTGTGAGGCCCCTCCCATGGGCCACCCCAGCCTGGGGCTACCATCCATGGTCCTTTCAGGGGGGAGGCCCTACCCCATCACTTATTAGATACCCCCTACTTCCTCCAG
This sequence comes from Murina feae, assembly GCA_004026665.1. NCBI lineage: Eukaryota > Metazoa > Chordata > Mammalia > Chiroptera > Vespertilionidae > Murina > Murina feae. Next base: position 2,468 of record PVJC01050261.1, read on the forward strand.
CCCCCTTCTCTGCAGCTTCATCTCTTGTCGCTTTAGCTCCAGCCAGACTAAGCCCTCCTCTCAACTCTGTGCAGCTCTGTGCTGCCACTTACGCCTCCTGTGCCCCCGAGAGCTGTGACTGCATTCTCTACCTGCTTTTAGACCCTCAAACTCCGGAGGAATCAGCCAGGCCCCTGGAGACCCAGAGCAAACAAAGCCACCCCAGGGTATTCTAGTAAAGAATGGGGAAGGGAGGACAAAGGCATACAGACAGTGGTGTGCCAGAACAGCGCTCAGCCCAGGGTAGTCCCCTATCCAGCCTGGGCATCAGGGAGGGCTTCCAGGAGGAGGAAGCACCCGAGAGAGATTCCCATCGACTCTCAGTGCCACTAGGTGGGAAAGGTGGGATGGGCGTTCCCGGTGGAAGTGACATCTCGCCTGGAGGTGAGGAGTGTGATCATGGGGCACAGCCTGCTGGGGGCAGTTTGAAGGGGTGTCGTCTGGGAGTAGAGCCCTTCTCGAAGGGTCTCAATGTCTGACCAGGACCGTTTCATCCTGGGGTTTCATCCCAGGGGCAGGAGAGGCCCCTGAAAGACGAGGAGTGACGTCTGTGTGCGGACATGTGTCCTGGAGGTAAAGTGTGTTGTCTGCCTCCCTGCCACCCAGATCCTGTTGGGAGCACAAGGAAGCCCAGAGAGACCCCGTGTCAGACTGGTCCCGTGCCGCGGGGTGAGCCAGCCCACCATCCCATGTGCCTGGCACCACGGCCAGAAGCTGGTCCCGGGGAGGTGGGAGCCTTGGCCTCACCCAGCGGGACCTCTTCCGAGTCTCACCTGCTTCTGCTCTGTGGAGCCCCCGAGTGCCTGGGGCCCGTCTGTATTTCACACATTTTCATTTTATTTCTGACCTAGTGGTGCTAGGAGCCCACCCACCCCCTACCTCCACCCCTCTGCCCCTGCCTCCCCGCCTCTCCCCCTCCCCTGTCCTTGGCACAGCCTCTATCTGAGACCTGGAAACAGCCTGCAGCCTGGGGCTAGAAGGCGGAGGGAAGGGACTAGTCGTGGTGCTACCAGAGGCTCAAGCCTCTCTCTCCCTGCCAGCCTCCCAGCGGATGTCCTTCCAACATTCGTAGCATCACAAAAGAAGGCTGTGGAAGAGGCCCTTCCCTTTGGGGGAGCCCCGGTGTAGGGTGTGTCTAGAACATACAAGCATCCGGCCAGGGCGGTTAAGTCCTCCCATTCTGAGATCAGACTCTGGGCTGCTGTGCGGTGCCATTCTAGCGAGTTGGCCTCTCGGGGCCTTAGCTTTTGCGTCTGAGAAATCAGACAGTAACGGCGCAGGGGCGGTGCGTAGGGCTGTGGTGAAGAGCAAACGGGCTGGGGACAGGTGGAAGGGGTGTAGACTGGGCGTGGGGCCTCCTGTTGTGCTTGGGGGGTGTTATAGATGCACAGTCAGCATCCCTTGTCATCACCGTGTCCCTGGCAGGGGTGGGGGAGCTGCCGCCCTGTATGGCCACACTGGGAATGATGGGAGGTGAGCAAACACCATTTTATTCTTCAGAGCAAGCGAGCGATGCAGTTAGCCGAACAAGAGCCTGCGGGTGGACGCAGGGTGTATAGATGGGGGAACGGGGGAGTTGAAATTAGCTTATTTGCAGCAGGAAAAGCTTGTCACCCGTCTCGGCTGCCTGGCCTGTTTCATAAGCAAAGCAGAAGGGAGCTTGGGCCACCCTCCCGTGGAAGAGGCAGCCCTGACTGACTGCTGCTGAGTCTGACACCCGGGGATCCCGTCTCCGCCCTCCGGACCCCACCACACAGCCCCTCTGCAAGCTCAGACCTCCTCTGGCCTCCTCCTGAGTGTGCCTGTCCCTTGTGAGTGGGATCCCCCCACCCCTCCTTCGTGCTCAGCCCTTATCCTTGAGGCCTCCTGTCCCCAGAGTGTGGGGAGCTGCCCCATGATGCAGACCAACACCCTGAGGGAGGGTCCCTGGCTCCAGAGGCCACCCCTCGGCCAGTGCTGCTGGGGGCAGAGGCTGAAGGGACACGTGTCCAGGGCAGAGGCTGACTGTTGTGAGGGAGGAGTGTGCTGCGCAGGCCTTGCGGGTGCACAGGAAGCGGGGGGTGAGGCCCACTCACGCCCAGGTGGACGGACGGGGCTCACGCGACCTAATGGCATGTTCCCAGTCAGCATCCCAGGGTCAGGAGCGGAGGGCCATGTCCACAGTCAGGGCCGGTATGACCCAGGCGTCTCACTCAGCCTGGCTGTGCTCTGGGTGCCCTGGGCCCGGGCTGTGGAGGAGGGTGCTGCGCTCCCGGGAGAGGAGCCTGGCAGCTGGCAGAGCCCCCCGAAGGGCGACGCTAAATGATGGATTCCAGGCCTTGGCGCCGGCTCGAGGGAGGAAGGGGATCGCTCATGCTGTCAGGGGAAAGCTGTTCCGGGACCCCGAGGCTCCCAGGGGGTGGCGTGGCCTCCTCCCCCGGCTGTGGGCACCTTGGCCGCTGAAGGGACCGGTTTCTGCCCTGGAGGCAAGGCTGTATGTCTTCTCTCCCAGGACACCTCTGCAGTCAGGAAAGAGGGATTTGATACGTGGGGCAGGAATGACCTTGCTTTGCTCGGTTAGGGAAACTGAGGCCGAAAAAGTGAGCTCATGCTTGTCAGGGACCATCAGGGAGGCCTCCACCCTCATTCCTGCTTTTGCTCCGCCGAATTGTGGATTGCTGCTGCTGAGCTCTTCAGAGCTGCCCAGGGCTTCCCTCAAACGGGGCAGGAGTGACCGCGTCCGCCAGGACAGGGACGCAGCGGAGGAGCTGAGCACCTGCTCCCTGCAAGGGCTCCTGCGGCCACTCTGTGCCGTGGGCCTATTTCTTCCGAACCTTGCGGTAGCCTCTGTTGTCTTGCCTACTTCTCAGATGGCAAGACCGAGGCCCGGCGGTCCACCTTGCTGACTGTCACTAGCAGACAGGACGGAGACCCACCTCGGAACTGCTGAGCCCTGCCTCCCCAGGAAGGGAAGGGGATGGCGGGGGTCTTAAAGAGTGAGATCAGGAGGAAGGGCTCTCCTGGGAGGTGTGGGGGCACAGAAAGGATCTAGTGGACACTTCTGGGTACTGGTCACTGAGTCCCACGTAGTTTCACCCTCAGAAAAACCCTGTGTGACCCACATCTTTCAGTGGCCTGAGGGACTGACATCTGACTTGATGTCACATGGCCAGCAGGTGTGGGAATGGAGACTTAAAACCACGCTGAGCCCTGCCTCTTTCCACCTCATCCCCCCCCACTGCAGGGGATGTCCTACCCGCTGAGCTTGGGGAGGGGTGGCGGGAGGGAGCCTGTAAGGGTGGCTTTGCCCTCAGCCACAGGCCCTTAGGCCCTGGAGCAGCAGCTCCTTCCTGCCTCAGAGCAGGGATGCGTCTCCCGCTCAGCTAATTATGTGGAAAATTGGAAGAAATTGCATGAGCCTCCGTGGGAAATGAGGTCAGGGCTGAAGGTTATCAGAGCAGCAGCAGTGGCGGCCGCAGGCCTCCCTTGAGACTCCCTGCCCCTCCCCTGAGAAAGAGCCGCATCCGAGGCCTCCTCCCCAGCCCAGAGTCAGGAAGCAGGGCAAGCAGTGGGCAGCTAACACCCCCGCCACACAGTGTGTGGCCCTATCCGTAAAAATCTAGGAGCGAAATGTACCAGCTTTCCCGCCCCCTGTCCACCTGAGTCCTCTTCTCAGTCACTCCCTCAGGACCCCCAAGGATCCTGGGCAGGAAAGCGGGTGCTGGGCAGCAGAGGGCTTGTCGTAGACAGTCAGGGGCACTGCTGGGGACTGGCAGGAAGGAAGTGAGGGAGTGAGTGTGTGTGTGCAGGGATGGGAGGCATCGGGTGCAGAGGCATGTGCATGCAGAATAGAGCCAAATCCCTTAGTCTGTACCTCCCGTTCTCACTGACTCCAGCACCTCATTCAACAAGTATTTATTGAGCACCTACTGTGTGCCAGGCATGCATTTTCTTCTAGTTATACTTATTTATCTCCATTCTCTATCTCTCTTTTTTTTTTCTTTTTGTTAATCCTCACTCAAGGATATTTTTCCATTGATTTTTAGAGAGAGTAGAAGTGGGTGGAGAGACAGAGAGAGAAAGACATTGATGTGAGGGAGACACATCGATTGGTTTCCTCCTGCACACACCCTGACCAGGGCCTGGGATCAAGCCTGCACCTGAGATACAGGCCCTTGTCCGGATCAAATCTGGGACCCTTCAGTCCCTGGGCCGATGCTCTATCCACTGAGCCAAACTGGCCAAGGCCACCTCCATTCTCTTGAACACTTTACACTTTCTCTGTTTCCTCTTTTGGCAAACTCCTACTCACCCTTCAGAGCCTTCTGCAGGTTGCCCCTCCTCAGGCAGCCGGTGCATTAAGACATTCTGCTGTGTAAGAGGCAGCAGAATGTGCTGGTTAAACATGGACGGTGGAGTCAGGTATCTGGTTCAAACGCTGCCACAGACTAACCGGTGTCCTTGGCATCACCAGTTGCTCCTCTGAGCCTCCATTTCTTCATCCGTGAAATGGAGATCATGGAAGTGTGTCTGTGTGAAGACTGAATGAGTACTACCTGTAAAGAATGTGGTTCACCACCTGCCACAGCCCAGGGACTGTGTCAGGTTTGTCACAGTTGGCTGGAGGGGGTGGTTTTCCCAGTGCCCCCAGCCCCCGGAGCCTTCTCTCTGTTCCCATACGCTGTCTTCTGTCTGTTCCCATAGCGCTGTCTGTCTGTCTTCTCTATGTTCCCATTGCACTCACTATCTGTCTTGCCATCCTCATGGGTTGTCCAGGCCTGGAACTCGGGAAGGACCATTGCTTACCTGTCTCCGGCCTCTCCTGGCTCTGACACTGCAGCAGCTGCACCCCTCCGCCCTCCGCCTCATCGTGATGAGGATTGTGATGGTGATGACGATAAAAGTACTGGTCACACCCCGCAGCAGGGCCTGCGTGGCGAGCCCCTTCTGTCCTGCTCTGCGCTTTGCACCCCATGCGTGGGTCCTTGGTGGAGAGCAGTGTGGGCAGCGGGTGCCACTGTTCTTGGGAGAGGGTGTTGGAAGTCAAGGGAGCCAGTTTGGGGCTGCAAACTGTGTAGGATGAAGGGCAGCCTTTGGCCCCAGCCCGTTTGGCTCAGTGGATAGAGCGTCGGCCTGCTGACTTAAGGGTCCCAGGTTCGATTTCGGTCAAGGACATGCACCCTAGGTTGCAGACTTCTCCCTGGCCTGGGCCCTGGCCACGGCTCATGCAGGAGTCAGCCAACCGGTGTGTCTGCCTCACATCCATGTTTCTCTCTGTTTCTCCCTCTTTCTTCCACTCTCTCTAAAAATCAATGGAAAAATATCCTCGGGTCAGGATTTAAAACAAAAACAAAAACACCAACCAAAAACGGGCAGCCTTTCTGGGTGTCCAGGTGTCTGACTGAGCCGTGTCCAGCTGCCAGGGACAGGAGTGAAGCCTGAGAGGCTGGGCCCACTGCTGTTACGATCTCAGGGTGCAGCTGTCCCGGGTACCCAGGGCTGGACAGTTCACCTGTCAGCAGACTCCGCGGGGGGGGGGGGGGGGGGGGGATCCTAACCATCCCAGCAGGAGCGCCCCTTCCAGAGGGACGTTGAATCTGTCACACCCACGAGCCACCACCCCCTGCGGTGGACTTCAGGGGTCTCCTCTCCCCTCCGGAAGGGTCTTTGCTTATCTGCTCTCGAGCCTCTACTCAAAGCTGCCAGACACAGGCTCTAAAGGAGGAGACCCACTTCTCGCTGGCTGTGGGCCCGCTTTCCCCACCTTCCGGCAGGCTCTGACTTAGACAAGGTCTGGGGCGGGGGGCGGGGGGCGGGGCGGCTCTGGCATCCTCTGAGCCAGGGATCCCCAGGTGAGCAGGGCTCCATTTTACAGGTGGGGAAAACGAGGACAAGGCTTTTCAGAAACGTGCCCGAGGCCACACTGGAGCCACGCCATTTTTTATTTTTATTTTTTTATTGCCATGATGTTTAATACGGAGGTTGAGGGATGAAAATAAATGAGCCACCCCCACATCCAATTTCCTCCTAATTGACAGTTGGCAGCCTCCTGAGGGCTGGTGGCCCTCCTGGGGGATCGTCCCACGTCTTTCCTCGGCACCCGACACGGGGAGATGGCTGCCCCAGCGGCATCAGAGGCTGACTGGGAGGTGGGCGTAATTGACTTGTAACATACAGACCATGACAGGCTGTCATCTGTGTCAGGCTCCGGTGGGAGTGCACCTGTTAGTGCGTGCGTGTGTGTGTGTGTGTGTGTGTGTGTGTGTTCCCACCCTCGGGTTTTAAGAAGAAAACAACCTCTCCTGATTCAGGAAAGCCTTACAAACACAGTGAAGGTGGCAGACAGGGCTAGGAACCGGGACAGAACGAGGGACTCCCAGCTCCCTGGAGCTCCCTCCCACGCCCTCCCCGCCCAACCTCTCCCCTACGCCCTCCAGATGCCCCTCTCTCCAGTCTCCCCTGCCCCCCTTAACCCCAAACAAGGGTTCCAGTGCCCTTGAAAAGTAGCCCAGCCCGGCTGGTGTGACTCAATGGTTGAGCATCGACCTATGAACCAGGAGGTCACCGTTTGATTCCCGGTCAGGGCACATGCCTGGGTTTCGGGCTCGATCCCCCAGTAGGGGGCATGTAGGAGGCAGCCGATCAACATTATTGATGTTGCTGTCTCTCTCCTCTTTTTTCTTCCTTTCTCTGAAGTCGATTAATATATATATTTAAAAATAGCCAAAGTGCCTTTGTGCCTTCCACTTGGCAGCAGGTTCCCTGGGTGAGAGGTGGCCCTGTAGGTAGGGTAGGTGTGTTTCTCACACACACACACACACACACACACACACACACACACCACTGACCAACCAGAACCAGAGGCAGTGCATCGTGTAGCTGCATTCCATGGATGATGTTGAGCGTTTTGGAATTTGCATAGCCAGCCCATTTTCTTGGTATGAAAACTGAGGCCCAGAAAGGTAAGTGGCTTGCCTGAGGCTGCACAGCTGGTAGAACAGGGATCCAAACTCAAGTCCACTAGGCTCCACCCCAGGCTCCTCATACAGTGCTGCCACATGGCCTTCTGTTGGGGCCCTGGTGTGGCTTCACCCTCTAGAGTGACTCTGGCCAGAGGGGGCTGGACAGGTGCTTGGTAGTGACCTCGCTGGGCTACTGGCTCCCTGACCAGACTCCTGGTGCTCCAGCCCTTCACCCGCCGCCTCCTCCCAGCTCACCTGGCCCTCGGCCCTCTGGTTCCTACAGGCCATCTCAGCCAGGCAGGGGCCGTGGTGACCAGCTGCTCTCCCAGTGGCACCCTTCAAGTGCCCCATCTGGCGTCCTCCTCCAGGGTCATCTGTCTTGGGGACATCAGGGTTCCACTCCCTCTGCCCAGCTGACTGTCTGAGGACACAGCGCCCGTGGGCATTTGGCCTAGCAAGCTCCAGACACTCGAGGTAGCCAGAGGTGGATGATTCCATTTGCTTCCTCTTTTCAAGTATTTTCAAAATCTGGAAACCATTAAAGCAGCCCAGTGGGGGCCGACCGTGTTAAATCAAAGCACGCAGGCTGTTGTGTACGCTGGGCTGATGCTGCCCTGGGCTGCCTGCTTTGTTGCCGCTCGGCCCGGCACCGCGGCCTTGAAGGAAACACACGCCAGAGGGAGGAATAGACCCATTTAATAATCCTTGGAAGGCCGGCTCCCGCGAGCCGCAGAGAGCGTCGCCCCGGGTGTCTCCGGGGCGGGAGAGCTTCTGGGTGAGGTCCTGCCATCCGCTCTGGAAAGAGCAGGTTCTAAATGGGCCTGTCTGCTGCTCCCGACAGCCCATCCATCCCGGGCCAGACGGAGGAGGCAGGAATGGGAAGCGGGCAGACTGTGCGGGCTTCGCATGCCTCCCCCGTCTTACAGCAGCTCCCCAGCTTTGGTTTCTTTATTCCTGAGCTGGAGCCGATACCCACTGCACAGTGGTTTGCTTGGAGGCACAGTGGATGCTGTCAAGCCCCTTTACCCCCATCTCCCTTGCCTCTTCACCCTGCAGCCTGGCCTCCAGCTGCCTGCCCCCATGGGACCTCTTTTCCAAGTGCTTTCTGGGCCCCAGGAGCGCCCCCAGCCCGCTGCGGGGCAGGCCTGGTACTGGAGGTTAGCGCCCTTCCCCCGCGACTGTGAGGAATCGGTGTTCAGGTAGCCCAGCCCCTCCCGTCAGGAGGTCGTGGATCGTATCTTTGTCATGGTTGCTAGACTCCCTGCCAAGCAGGATGGAGGATGGAGGACTGGGTGACCTGCTCAGCCTGGCTCTCTCTGCCGGCATCCTTTGCTTCCTGCCGTCCTGCTCTCCTTCCTACCTGCGGTCCTGACAGGGCTGCTCACACTTGGGTCTCTGTCTCCCTCTGCTTGCTCCTGGGGTTCAGTGGGATACAGAATCTGGCTCAGGGACACAGGCCTGGTGGCAAAGTGTCCCTATGGCTATTGCACAGCAGCCTTTTGGGGGCAAACGGAGAGATGTCCCCAAAGCCTGAAAACTCCGCCAGGGAGAAAGAGTTTGCAAAGTGCTTACCTAGTGCTGATGGCATGGCCCTGTCCCAGGGGCAGCTGGGGCGACAAGAAGCAGCCCCGGCTCACAGCTGGAAACACAGGCTCAGAGAGGGGACGCTCAGCCTCTCCCTACGGGGTCACAGGCCAGCAAGGAGACTTCTGGCCCTGTAACCTCCTTTTCACTGTCGTGGCACCTGGGGCAGCATTGCCTGGAGGGAGGGTGTTGGGGGAGAGGCAGTTTCTGGGTCACATTCCAGTAAAGATGTTCCATCCTAGGGAAGCAGTCAGAGGCCCCCAGGGCTGGCGTAGGGCGGCCTTGAGGGTGTCTGTGGGGCCTCCTGGCCAATGTCTCAAGAGGCTTTCTCAAAAGGGCTATTTTCTTGCAAACACCCCCCCCCCCACCTCGCTCTTCCCTCTGTGGAGGTGGCTCCCTGAGCCCCACTGCATGGACAGGCAATGGGAGTGTGACCCTGCCCAGCGCAGGCCACTGACGCTCTGAGCACAAGCGGTAGGTGTGTCCCAGGCTCCGTCAGCCCCATGCCCCTCTCCTACGGGGCTCCCAGTTTAGGGAGCTCCAGCCTGGCCCGTGCTTTGGACCGGCTTCGCGCGTGGGAGCGATCCGTTCCTGCAAGTGCGAAGGAGCCGCGTCTGGTCTTCCCCATCCCTGCAGCTAATCCTGTGACAACTCCTGTTTCCTCCCGGCTTTGAGGTCTGTTCATGTTTCTACTTCTCTTGGGTGAATTTTGGCACTTCCTACTTTCTGCAAAACTGTCTGGTTCTGGTGAGGTCTTCCTACGTGCTGCGAGCAACTGCACACAGTGTTCCTGAGCGTCTGCGGATCAGCACCCGCCCTTCCCACCACCCCTTCCC
>PVJC01050262.1:0-11864 GCA_004026665.1 Murina feae
TACAGGCACCCCTATGGTCATAGCAGCACAATTTACAATAGCTAAGATTTGGAAACAACCTCAGTGACCATCAGCAGAGGAGCGGAATAAAAAACTGATACATCTACACAATGCTATACTATGCTGCTGTAAAAAATAAGGAACTCTTACAATTTGCAACAGCCTAGCTGAGTGGACCTGGAGAGCATAATGCTAAGTGAAATAAGCCAATAATAGAAAGATAAATATCACACGATCTCACTCATTTGTGGAATATAAAAAACAATAAAAACTGATGAACAAAAATAGATCCAGAGACATGGAAGCATCGAACAGTCCGTCCAACCTCATAGGGAAGGCGGGGGGTGGAGGGGAGCGGGGTGTGGAGATGTAAGAGATCAACCAAAGAACTTGTATGAATGCATATAATCATATCCCATGGACACAGACAGTAGGGGAGTCAGGGCTTGTGCTGATGTGGCCAGGGAGAGGTCAATGGGGGAAAAAGAAAAATGTAATACTTTAAACAATAAATAATTTAAATTAAAAACAAATGAAGAAAGAAAATACAACAATCTCCATAAAAAGTGATTCAGGTGAATTATAATCAAGATTTTACTATTTTCTATTCAGAGTAGGTTACTAAAAGTTTATTTTTAAAAATTATGGGAAACTACTACATTTTCTAACAGCAAAGTAACAAAATAAGTCCATATGGCTTTTACTGCATAAACCAGTGGTATTCAGGTTTTGATCAATATTCGATAAATAATTTGGAGCTGAGTAAATTCTATTGTTCAAACTGAAAGACATTAATAAACATGCGTTGAATAACTGTAGCCTCCACACTATTCACTTCAAAAGCAACTACATGACAGATTTCAGTGTTATTCTAGTTAACAAATGTTCTTGGAACAGAATATACTCTTTTTTTATTTTTAAATTTTTATTTATTATTATTATTATTTTTTAATACTCACTTGATAATTTTTTCCATTGAATTTTTTTTTTAGAGAGTAGAGGAGAGGGAAGCAGGGGCGGGGATCAAGCTTCCAATGGAGGTACATGTCCTTGAGTAGAATCGAACCTGTAACTCTTCGGTCCCTGGCACATGCTCTAACCACTGAGGAAACCAGCCAGGGCCAGAATACATTTTTAACAAAATTAATATGGCCAATGTAGATTCCTGAGGATAATACTCAAATCCTGGATGGCAGATCGGTGACAGAGGTCTAAGGAATGTTTAAGAATTCTTAAAAATTTTTTGGAGGGGGAAATCATAAATTTTGCTTGGAAACTTATGGATACTCTCCCTTACCAAAACACATGGGCAAAATTTTACCTGAATATCAAGAAATTTGCAGAATACTAAAATCCACCAATGGATCTCAGGTTATCAGCCTCTGATCTAAAAGGGTGTAGAACTGAGACAGAGAAGACAGGCACTTGATGAGTCACATGGTTTTCTTGTAGCATTTGGAAACCACTGAAACAATCCCTCCCTCCCTCCATATTAATAGGCCTAATAAGTCTTATTTGGAAGGAAGGGAAAAAATCCATATTAAAAAAGGTATTATTTTACACACACACATTATTACTGTTATTACTTCCACCCCATAGTAACAAAGCTTCTAACAACATTTCACTGATGCATCATCAGCTTTTAGAAGAGAACCTATACCACATATTAGGTATTCACTTACTATTGGACAAATAGATAAATTAGTATACTGTAAGTCCTCACTTAACATCATTGAAAGGTTCCTTAACTTTAAGTAAAACAATGTATAGCAAGACGAATTTTACCACAGGCTAAATGATATAAACAAGAGTTAAGTTCCTATAGTACCTCATCAATGTTATAACAAAATGATGCTGAGAATCTGTTGTACTTTTATTTGAAAACACATCTAGATATAATAACATCTAAATTAATTTTAACAGGCAATTTTCTCCAAAAGGAATTTAATTACATACCCCATCAATCTGAAAGCAAATGACAAAGATTCTGAATATAGTGTTTGGTTTTAGAATTAATAAATTCTTTATTCACATTGATGGAGATAAATTAAACAGATCTACCTTAAAAAATCCTGGAAATTGCCCGGCCAGCATGGATTGGTGTTTGGGTGTCAAACCTATAAAATAAAAGCCGTATGGACTTATTTTGTTACTTTGGTTGGAGTCCCAGTCAGGGCACATGCATGGGTTGTGAGCTTGATCCCCAGTGTAGGGCATACAGGAGGCAGCCAATCAATGATTCTCTCTCATCGTTGATGTTTCTATCTATCTACCTATCCCTTCCTCTCTGAAATCAATACAAATATAGTAAAAAAACAACAACCTGGAAATTAAAATTAATTTATCTGAAATGAAAATGCCAGTTTTCAACTTTGTTATGTATGATGTTAGAACTTCAGTGCAAGTCAGGTACCCATGCAGTCCTTCACTCCTCCTAGCTTTACTGTTTCATTTCCTTAGACAAAAGAAATAAACCAAGTTCAGCCTTTTCTATATACTGAGTAAAATCTGAGTCCTAGGCATTTTTTGTTGCTCCTGGTAAAACAATGTATAACAAGACAAATTTTACCACAGGCTAACTGATATAAACAAATATTAAGTTCCTATGGCACCTCATCAATGTTGTAACAAAATGATGCTGAAAATCTGCTGTACTTTTATTTGAAACTTCATCTAGATATAATAACATCTAAATTAATTTTAACGAGCAATTATTGGACAGCCAGAAAGAAAAACTGGAAAATGAACAATCAACCTCAATTCCTCCTAATACAAAATGTGTTATCATTTAAATGATGAACTAGGTAGGGACATATGTTAAGAACGACATCTCAGAGATTTCTGGGTCACAATAACAAAGTAAGAACACCAAGAACCATCAGAGAAAAATAAAAACTTCTTAAACTGTGAGCCAACAAGAACTTTTAACATAATTTATATCTGATTTACATGTCATTTTCAAAACATACCTATTGGACTGAATAAAATAAAATGTGTAATTTAGGAATTTATGTTCAGGAATTGTGGATGTGCCAGTTAACCACTTTCTTATTGCTCCAGTAAAACACAATGTTGCCATATTCTTGGAATAGCTGAGAGAATCATTATGGTTCTTTTAAGCTACCACTGGCGAGAGCGGAAAAAAAATTGACCTACCTAAATAAGTTAGATAAGATAGATCTCTTATGAAGACAGAGAAAGGACTAAGTTTATCACCAAAATATATTTTGGGAAATTACTGGGTTTTGGAACTTACAAAGTTATAGTAACTACTTAATAGGTAGATAATTTATTCTTAATATTACAAATACAATTTCCAGAGCTTTCCAGATAATATTGGTTTTACGCTAGATGACCTTGTTACTTAATAACATGAGGAGAAATGGCATTTCACAGGTGTAGCAGAGACTGCAATGTCTTAGCCCAACACCTCATCTCTCCTTGCTGTTTAGTAACTCCAATTTTACTTGGTTGGGATATATACCCAGCTAAAGGATTACATTTCCAAGATGCCCCCATAGCTAGATGTAGCCATGTGCCTAAACTCTGGCCAACAGGATGTAAGGGGAAATAATGTGTGAGACTTCTAGGAAGGTTAAGGCTTTCTTCCTTTAATTTTTTTCTATTGCCTGGAATATGGACGTAAAGGCTACAGCATTAAAAGTCAGATTAACCATGAGATATCTATCTACCTTTTGCTTGAAAAGTGAGCATACACAAGGAATCCAGTATCATGACATTGAGGAATAGTGTATCAGTCTCAGACCCACCTCCTGCTGACTTTCTTTAAATGAGAGAATAAGTCACAATTTATGATTCCCAACCTTTGCTGAACACTGGAAACCTAGTGAGCTTTTAAAAATCTGGATACTGATATAGCAACCCATACTAAATAAATCAGAATACCTGGGGACTATAATTAGTATCAATACATATTAAAGACACTCAGGTGATTCCAATGTGAAGCAAGGTTTGGGCATGAATACTTATTTCTAATAGCTGATTCTAAATCTAACAACACTGCATCAGTAACAGTTAGAGAAGAACAAAAATTAGAAAAACTAAATAATTTTATGGCAACATTTGAGTAAGTATTAGTTTAAGTGAAAACCTGCAAATGGAAAGGCATATTTAAATATTACTATGTGATAAATTATTACTGAAGTAGAAAGATAAAGAGTATATTTATTGAGCACTTTGCTCATATTTTTAAGCTTTATCTCATTTAATTCTCACCTCAACCCTAGGAGGCAGTATTATGCATGTTTTACAGTGAAATAAATAGAGGCTCTGAGAAAACAAATACCTTACTCAGGGTGTCACACACATCAAGTAACTAGCAGAGCCAAGATACTAGTTCCTATTTGTGCAAATTTAAGGTTTGTGCATTTTCTATTACACCGTAACTCAAAAAGAAAAGAGACTAAGAGGTCTCTAGAATTATGTATTTTCTTGAGGAAATATAGTTTCGTGAAAGAATTTGAAAATGAATTTAAAATATTAGGATGAAACATCCCTATCCAATCTGTAAACATTTCAAAAATCTTATAAACCAGAAGATCAATATACTAAACCCATGTTCATAATAGCTCTATTCACAATAGCAGGGAGACAGAAGCCATCCATTGAGGACATCATTTAGATATCCACTGAGAGATGAATGGGTAAACAAATGTGGTATATACAGACAATGAAATATCACTAGCTTAAAAAAGGAAGGCAATCCTGCCACACACTTCAACATGGATGAACTCCTAAGACATTATGCTAAACCATTCACAAAAAGACAAAATTATTCCATTTATATGAAATATCTAACGTGGCTAGATTAACAGAAATAGGAAGTAGAACAGTGGTTACTAGGGGCTGAGAAGTTGGGACAAAGGGGAGAGGGAAGGAGTTTTTTCATGGGTCTAAAGTTTCAGACTTGCAAGATGAAAAAGTTCTGGAGATGTGTTTCATGACAATGTGAATATAGCTAACACTACTGAACTGTACACTTAAAAATGAAGACAGGAAATTTTGTTGTTTTTTTTTTTAAATCACAATAAAAAATTTTTAAGTTAATATTTACTGAATTATCCATAACTCAATATGGGAATTATTAAGTATACATAAACAGTTTAATACCACTAAAAAATTCATTACAGTAATGCCTAAGAGCTCCTGATTTTAAGATTCCACAAAACGAATGTCAACAATTCAGAATCCTCCTTACCTGGGCTTGTCTCTTTTTTCTCTTTGTCTCTCAAAATCCCGTCCTCTGTCCTTTCCATCTCTTGGTTTTTCTTCTATCCTATCTTTTACTTTATACTTTTCCTTATATTTTTTTCCCAGAGCAGTATCTTCCTGTAAAGGAGGGGGTGGACTAGGAGTGCGAGGTCCTTTCTTTTTACTTTGGTTGGTTTTTGAATTCCTGAGGATAACACAAAGTTATCATTAGAGATCCAAATACTTTTAAAAGGTCTAACGAATATTTTTTTCATTTTAACAAAGCACATTTTAAATGGTGGCATTTTTTTCAATAAATTGCCTTTGAGTATTTTTTATACTAGTAATCAATATCTAGAAAAAAACCAGAAATGAGCAAAGAAATAATTTACTTTTTATTTATATCCTTAATAATACTTATTAAATAACTTACAGGGTAAGTGTCTAAAACAAAGGTAGAGGAGGAAGAGATTCAGGAAAAGAAATAATATAAAACAATTGCATGAACTGGAGGTTGCTGTTTTTTTAAGCTTATATAGAAAAGTAGATGAAGAAAGTAAAAATCACCTATAGTTCTATCACCTAAGGATAACCATTGTTAAAACCTTGGATATATGTTCACACTATTTCCATGTCTCTTTCCCTTCCTCCCCTGTCACACACAATCCTACTTTTTGTACTAAATTTATACATTTTATACATTAAAGGTTTTTTTTGTACTAAATATAACATAGGAATCTTTCTGTAACAAAATGTAGATTTAGATAATTATTATTATAGACTAGAGGCCTGGTGCACAAAAACTTGTGCACTCAGGGGGGTCCCTCAGCCTGGCCTGTGCCATATCGCAGTCTGGGACCCCTCGGGGGGTGCCCACTTGCTGGTTTATGCCTGCTACCCGGGGGATCGGGCCTAAGATGGCAGTCAGACATCCCTCTGGCAGCCCGGGAGCCCTCAGGAGATGTCCACTTGCCAGTGGGGAGCAACCTAAGCTGCAGTCGGACATCCTTAGTGCTGCTGAGGAGGCAGGAGAGGCTCCCACCACCACCACCGCTATACTGGCAGCCCTCAGCCTGACTTGTGGCTGAGCAGAGCTCCCCCTGTGGGAGTGCCCTGACCACCAGGGGAAGCTCCTGCATTGAGCATCTGCCCCCTGGTCGTCAGTGTGTGTCATAGTGACCAGTCATTCCCAATCATTCTGCTGTTAAGGTCAATTTGCATATTACCCTTTTATTATATAGGATAGAGGCCTGGTGCATGGGTGGGGGCCAGCTAGTTTGCCCTGAAGAGTGTCCTGGGTCAGGGTGGGGGGGGTCCCTGCTGGGGTGCCTGGCCCACTTGGGTGAGTGGCTGTTGGCTGTTTGCAGGCTGGCCACATCCCCTTCGGGGGGGGAGGGGAAGGTCCTGTTGGGGTGCCTGGCCAGCCTGGGTGAGGGGTTAATGGCTGTTTGCAGACTGGCCATAGCCCCTTTGGGGTGGGTGGTCTTGCTAGGGTGCCTGGCCAGTCTGAGTGAGGGGCTGATGGTTGTTTGCAGGCTGGCCAAGCCCCCCAGCAGGAACCCTCAACCCATGAGGGTGGGGCCATCCTGGGTGAGGGGCTGATGGCTGTTTGCAGGCTGGGCACAGCCCCCAGCGAGGCTGGCTGGAAGCAGCTATCTGGGATTTATTTATCTTTTATAATTCAAACTTTGTTGCCTTGAGCTGAGGCCACAGCCAGTCTAGGCAGGCGGGAAGTTTAGCCACCTCCTTAGCCAGGGCAAGCAAGACTCCTTTTTGCTCTAGCTCTGTGGCTGCCAGCCGCCATCTTGCTCTGATTGGCCGGTGGGTGTGGCTTGGGTGTAGCAGAGTGACACCTAATTTGCATATTACTCTTTTATTAGGTAGGGCTAACCACCTAGCAAGTCAGAAATAACCAAATCTCTTTTTCAACTTTGTCTTCTGCCAAGAACCTGATGACTAAAATATTTTACATATTTAATAGATCAGTGATAAATGTCTGCATTTCTATATATTTCCCCTTTTAAAAGACAAAAAATAATCAATAGTTGATATCAATTAAAATAAAAATTATTTTGAAGATAAAATAGGGGCATTCTTATCACAAACTATATTTTAACATTACTGCCTATGACAGAGACTAGCTAGGTGTTTATTAAACTTTGGTCCTGGGCACAATGTTTAACCACACTTTACAGATTTTTTTGAAATCAGATAAGGCCATATGACCAACTTCTAGCCAAAAAAAGTGATACTATTTCCTGGCCTAACTAATGAAAGACTCTCATGCTCCAGTCAGTAGGAAACTATATAGTTAAATACATACAATACTCCAATTTTTTTCTTTACACATTACATTTTTTGGTGTTCTCATAAAACAAAGTGGAGTCACAAAGAGCCTAAGTTACTGAATCTCCATGCATATTATAGTCACCTGTTAATCAGAAATACCCATTTTTACTTCACTTGAGTGAAAAATAAACTTCTGTGTGTTAAACTCTAATTTTGAGATTAAATTACTATAACAACTAGTCCCCGGCTGGTGTTTGTCGATGGTTAGAGCATTGGTTTGTGCACTGAAGGATCTCAAGTTTGATTCCTGGTGAAGAGCATATAACTGGCTTGCAGGCCCAATACCAGGCCCAAATTGGGGCATGTATAGGAGGCAATCAATCTATGTGTCTCTCTCATATAGATGATTCTCTTTCCCTACCCCTCCTCTTCTCTCCCTACCACTCTCTCTAAAAAATAAAAGGGAAAAAAAATCAAAATATCCTCGGGTGATGATTAACAACAAAACACATAAACAAACACTTATTATAGCAACTAGGATTATCCCAATATACTCACTAAAGTACAGAATTTCTCATTACCATAAAAAGCATATGTGGTTGGAAAATACACTTATGTTATAGGTATAGGGTTTTCAAGTACCTTCCAATTGAATGGGCTAAGTTGGTTTTGAATGTTTTGAAGTAAAGATCTTTCAACATTTTTAAAGTCAACTGATTATTTTTTAGTGGCACAGAGCCCACTTCTTATTTGTGGCATACAGCTCTATAAATACTTCTATCATTTTTAGATCCTTTTTCTCTTTCTCCCCAAAACTATTTCTTTTAAAGAGCCTTTGACATACTTCATATATCTTTGTAGAAAGAGTAATAAAAACAATTTACTTAATAAAAACTAAGAAACAATGTGGATCAAGCATGTCAAATTAAAAGGCTAACACAGGCCAAATAAAGGAAGTTTAAGTTTATGTGGGCTGCAAAAGACCCAAAGCTTCAATTTTCACAGAAACATAGGTTTACTTCAATAGAGATGTGCTGAATACAAAGGGCTGAAATAAATGAGTAATTATTAACATAAAGTAGAACATTTTAATAAAAATTAACCTTTTTTCTTGAACATTAACTTACCAGACGCTGAATAACAAATAAGCGTAACGCAAATAAACCTATTTTTTTTGTTCTCTGAAAGCAAAATATTTTCTGTTGCACACACCAAATGTCAGTCCAAGACTAATGACATGGCAATCGGCTGCTAAAATATTTGCTGCTATATTAGTGGACAGAAATGGTAGGCCTGCGTGTAAGGCATGTAAGGGAAATGAATGCAATATGATTATAATAGTCAGTCATTAGCCCTAACTGCTTTGGCTCAGTGGATAGAGGTCCGCCTGAAAGGTCCCAGGTTGGATTCCAGTCAAGGGTATGTATCTTGGTTGCGGGTACATTCCCATTAGGAGGTGTGCAGGAGACAGCTGATCAATTTTTCTCTCTCATCGATGTTTCTAACTATCTCTCTCCCTTCCTCTCTGTAAAAATTCAATAAAAAATATTTTTAAAAAAATAAGTCATTAGCAAACGCTGTGGTTTGTTATTAATAATTGTGTATAACAGGATATTGTAAAATTAAGTTATGAAATTTTTATTAATACATTTCTTACATAATAAGAAATGTTACTGGCTGGACTGCAAAAATATTCATTGTGAGCCACATGTGGCCTATGGGCCGTGAGTCTGACATGCTTTATGTAGATGGCCAAAACAGATAATACATTTACTGATTCTAAAGTAAAAGAAAACTGCCAGCTCTCTCAGAGAATGGTCAGTTTTAATTTATAATTATCTCTGTCTCCCCAATTTGATAACCATGTAAGATTAAGATCCAGGAGTTTGTTTACCTGATTGTCACCTCAGTTGACTTATGGCATTGTTTGCAACATTCCACTAAATTTTAACTGAAATTCTAATCCTTATTTGATGCTTAATGTCTTCAAACAGTTTATAGTATGATCAAGAAGTGAAACGAAAAGTTGATGATCTGACACACTCTAGGTAAGGTAAACTGCATAGTTAAAAAAATGGTATGTGCATGAAGTGTTTTCTTTGAACCTATAATGTACTGTTTTCCAGATCCTTCTGCTTCTATTATTAAATTAATGGTGCATCTTAGAGGCAACAACATTGTAGAATACAGGAAATATAGTTAAATCAATAACTAATTACTCATGCTAAATATTCATCATAAGGTAAGTGAGCTACTAAAAAGCAGCAAGAGAAGACTACATGAAAATGAACAGGATAAAACTAACCACTCATCTAAATAGTTATGATTTCTATGAAGAGATCAAATTTCAAAGGTTCTATTTTCTCGCATCAAAGATTTTATAAATAGAAAGAATAAGAAAATAAAAATATTTCTAGTATGCTGCTTTTTGAAGGGAAAATGAATGAAATTGAGGAAAAGTTAACCATTGGTTAGCCAAGTGGATATAAAGCAAGTAGAGGTAAATCACATCATTCTATGTTTAACCTCTTCCATAAACCTTGCCATATTTACTCAATCCCTGGAGCAAAGGAAAGGATCAAGTCAACTCTACAAAGTGCCTTATTAAAATGCAAAACTCTATGCAAACTAGGTGCTTTGAGAAGCTAGAATAATGACCCATCAAGATCCCAATCTAGCCCGGTCATTGGTTGAGCATTGATCTATGAACCTGGAGGTCAGGGCACATGCCTGGGGTTAAAGGCTTGGTCTCCAGTAGGGGACAGTCTATCAATGTTTCTCTTTCACACTGATGTTTCTCCCTCTCCAAAATCAATAAAAATATATTTAAAAAAATCCCAATCTACAAGAAGCTTAAATTTAATAGAAGTTGTAAAACATACATGCCACAGCTAAAATATAATACAAATAATAATTAATATTGAGAGGAATATAAGTAAAATTTGATAAACAAAAAGGGAATACAAATTATGATCAATAAGGAAAAATTGGAAAACTCAGTAGAAAGATAAAAATTGGGTTAGACATCGAAGGATCAAAGATGAAAGACTATAGATAGATGTTTGGATAAAAATATGGCAATACTGAAAGATCAAAGTAAAATGTCATTTTAAAAAACCTGAATTTCAATAAAGAGAATGGAAACCAATGAGTTCTTCAATGGTATAATAAATTGGAATTGTTCTCAAGATTTCTCTTATAACATCTACTCTATAAAAGCGAAATAGTAAAATTGACTATTTCTTCGGGACGCCCAACAGCCAATCAGAGCAATGGTATGCAAATTAGCCCAGCCAAGATGGCGGAAGCCCACCCAAACACTGGGTCCAATGGAGTGATGGTGCCAGTGAACGCCTGTGCGTTTGCCGGCGGTGGGTTCTGGGCAGTGGTGGCTGGCTGCAGGGCGGGCGGAAGCCAGGCCCCCGGCCCTGTAGCCGGGGCTGGGAATGGAGCGATCTTGCCAGCGAACACCAGGTCCGCGTGTGCTGGCAGTGGGTTCCGGGCAGTGGCAGCTGGCTGCAGGGCGGGCGGAAGCCAGGCCCCCGGCCCTGCAGCCGGCGCTAAAAATGGAGCGTTTGCCGGCGGTGGGTTCCGGGCACTGGTGGCTGGCTGCAGGGCAGGCGGAAGCCAGGCCCCCGGTCCTGTAGCCGGGGCTGGGAATGGAGCGATGGCGCTGGCGAAAGCCAGGTCCACCTGTGCGTTTGCCAGCAGTGGGTTCCGGGCAGTGGCGGCTGGCTGCAGGGCGGGCAGAAGCCAGGCCCCCAGCTCTGCAGCCGGGGCTGGGAATGGAGTGATCGCGCAGGCAAATGCACAGGGGGAGGCCTGGCCTCCGCCTGTGCGTTTGCTGGTGGTCGGTTTCAGGCAGTGGCGGCTGGCTGCATGGCGGGGGGGAAGCCAGGCCCCCGGCCCTGCAGCCGGGCTTGGGAATGGAGCTATCGCGGGCCCACGCGACCTTGGAGGCTCATCAGCAGCTGCTTGCCCACCTGGATCCAACCCTGTGGCCTGCTCTGGGTGTGCGGGAGCTTCTGTGGCCCATGGCGGAGCCTACTATGCAGGTTGGCCACAGATGTTCCCTTTGTTGTATGTGTTTTTCCCATTGACCCCTTCCACCCCATATCCAACCCCCCCAGGCCTCTCCCCCTCTATGTCTATGTCCATAGGTTATCTCTTAACATTTCTGTTTCCTTTCCAATCTCTAAATTTTATTTTCTAAGTTGTGTACTATGATAGTCTTATCTAATTTTCTCTTAGCACAATCCTTTTTTCCCTTTGTAGTACCATTATTCCAAAACACCCACCTAGCAAAACCATACCATTGATTACTGGGTAATGCTATCATTTAATTTCTTTCTTTTTATGCTCAG
>PVJC01050263.1:0-11872 GCA_004026665.1 Murina feae
CCCCCCCCCCCCCCCCCCGCTGACGCAGCGGGAGGCCCCTGGCGCCCACCTGGGTGCGGAAGCGCCCGGCACGGGGAGAAGACAAAGGTGTTGTGTTCAGGCTGCCAAGCCACCTCTTTCCCACCCGCCTTCCTCCCTGCGAACAAAGGGCCATTGAGGGCGCCGCCGCCCTAGCCCATCTCCCGGTGTCTCCCTCGAGGTGCCGTGTGGGCAGCGTGGGCAGCGCCCTGATCCCCAGCTCTCAGGCTCGAGTGTAGAAACGAGCGCCCTCAGCCCGGGGACAGCCTCCCGGGCACCAGGCTTGGCTCCCGGGACAGCGAAGCCTGTTCAGTTTTCCTGGGTGAACTTCCCTGCGTGTGCTCGCGGCCGACGCTCCGGGGTGACAGCCGTGGCCGGCGGGACATGTATGTAGTTTCACATAAATCTTATCCACGTCACATTTCCTGGTGGGGTTGAAAGCCAGGCGTCAAGGTCACCCCAAGGTCCTTGCTACCTACAGGGGCCTGACCTCCCAGTGCCTTCCCAGGAGCCCACCTCTCCTACCTCCGTATTTTTTTTTCAAAAGCCAATGGGAAGGATGTCATGTACCATGTTATTATTATAAATATATATTTAAAGGTATTTTTATTGACTTCAGAGAGGAGGAGAGAGGGAGAGAGGGAGAGAGAAACATCAGTGATGTGAGAGAATCATGGATCGGCTGCCTCCTGCACACCCCCCACCGGGGATGGAGCCCACAACCCGGGCCTGTGCCCCGACCGGGATTGTGCCCTGACCTCCGGGTTCCTAGGTCGATGCTCAGCCCCTGAGCCACGCGGCCGGGCTCCTCCCTGGGCTCCTACCCCAGGGTTCACGCGGCTGTTTCATTACTGATCAGCGTCAGTTTCTGCTTCACGCTCCCCATCCGCTGCCCGTGGAGAGCCGCTGGGGTGTAGCGAGGACCGGGGAAGCTTCCAGGAGCGATCCTCTCCTGCCCGCGTGGCTTCAGGTCTGGCCGAGGCGTGGCCGGGGGGACGTGGCCGGGGGGACGTGGCCGGGAGATCGCTGGGCCTTGATGAAATGTGTCCTTTCTTCCAGGGGCACTTGGGGCTGAGCTCCCGACACCACGGACAACCCCACGCCCTGGGCCACGAGAGGTTCTCGTCAACGCCGAGTGCACCGCTTCAGACGAGGCGAGCGGATCGAGGTACAGAGACCCTTGTCTCCAGAAGCGCGGGGGTTAAAGTTTAACCCGGAATCTCAGTGGGGAACAGACGAAGGCGGCAGGAAGTGCAGGATTCGGCGCGGAGGTAATATTGTAATATCGTCACACAGAGGAGAGGCCCGCCCCGCCCTCCAGGCCGGGTGGGTCCGCCTGGTGCTGAGGTGGGCGTGCAGGCCGGTGCGGAGCGTCTAGGAGCTGGTGTGGCCCAGCCGGCGAGGTTCAGGGGCTGAGCGTCGACCTAGGAACCAGGAGGTCTCAGGTTCGATTCCCGGTCAGGGCACAGGCCCGGGTTGCTGGCTCAGTGTCCAGTGTGGGGTGTGCAGGAGGCGGCTGGTCCATGACTCTCTCCTCATGGATGGTTCTGTCTCTCTCTCCCTCTCCCTCCCTCTCTGACATCAATAAAAATAGATTTAAAAAAGAGCCGGTGGGGGCCTCCTCACTCTCTCTGCCTTTGACAGCGCTGTTGGAGGCCTGAGAGGATGCTGTCCCAGGCCCCTCCCCCGTGGTCCTCACGGGGGGCCTCTGTCCTCATAGCATCACTGGGCTGAGCCAGCTGGTGTGGCCCCCCCCACCCCCTCCCCCGCCGGCCTTGCTCCCTCCTCGCTCTGCTCTGCAGGCCGGGCTCCTAAGTCGAGTTCCGTCAGAAAGAAAGGTGAGCCTGCGGCGGCTTGGTGGCCGGAGGGCTGTCCCGCACACAGGAAGGCTGAGGTTCAGGTTCTGGGCAGGGCTATGCCTGGCTTGTGGGTCCGGTGTGGGTGCATGCGGGAGGCGGTCCATTTATCTCTCACATCGATGCTCCTCTCTCTCTCCCCCTCCCTCCCTCCCTCCCTCTCTCTAAGGCCCATGAAAGGCATGCCCTTGGGTGAGGAGGAGAAAGTGCAGCCGTGATCCTGGCCTGCAGGGCTCTCGGCTCTCTGACCGGGCCCAGCTCGGCTCCTGTTGGCAACCAGGCTCGTGCGGGCCGGGGTCTCCCTGGAAGGAAGGCAGGGGGACCCCTGGATAACGTTTCCATCCCCCGATCCAGCTCACGGCTGCCCAACGGGGCTGTCCAGCCCAGCAGGCGGGCCTTCCTCAGCCACAGGCCTTGGGCTCATGCTGCCTGGTGAGGATGGGCATGACGATGCCCCGACTCTGAGGGCCGCCAGCGGGCGCCACTGCCCTCAGCCCCCCTATGCCATGGCCACCGGCGCCTCGCCACCATTTGCTTGGGGGACTGTTTCCTGGAAGTTTCTGTTGTTTATTAATCCCAAGACTCAGAGACACAGGCCATATTTATTTATTTAAAAATATTTTTATTGATGTCAGAGAGGAAGGAAGAGGGAGAGGGAGAGAAACATCCATGATGAGAGAGAATCACTGGTGGGCTATCCCCTGCACGCCCCGCATGTGTCCTGCCCAGGACTCGAACCGTGACCTCCTGGCTCATGGGTCGTCTTTGTCCAGGGAGTTTGCCTGTTTTGAGCCTTTGATTCTGAGCTGCTCCAGCCGAACGCATGTCTGGTCCCCGCCGTGGGGGCCCTGCAGCAGCTCGGCCGCGTTCCTTACATTAAATTAGTTCAGGGACTCGGTGTCGGAGGAGGCTGCCCGAGAGCCTCACCTTGGACTGACCATGGAGCTGGCCCGCCCCGTCCTTGATGTATGCTCTGCCCTCCGGCCTTGGCGGGCGCTGTCCAGGGTCACAGATTGAGGCAGTGGTGGCGGGAGGCCTTCGCATGGTGCCCGGGACTGGCCCCGGTGGACCCTGTGTACACTTCAAGGCTCGGCGGGCAGCACAGAGTCTCCTGGGCTTGCCTGGAGGCTCCCCAGCTTCTTAACCTGCCCCCTCCGCCCAGAGTGGCCCCCTCTTTGCTGTGTCTCCTCCTGCCCTCTGAGTATGGATGGGACGGGGTTTGCTAACCCGCCTCTGGTCCTGGGTGCAGCCCCCCTGACCACACTGCACCATGAGGTGCCCTGGACAGGGATCCCCCCCCCAGGAGGCCCCGCTGGACGGGGAAAGCAGGGGGTTTCAGGGATCGAGGGCCCGTCCTGCCAGGTGGGCAGGGGCTCTGAAGGATGGGCATGTGGGAGCCACTCTTGAGGGGCTGCAGAAAAAGGCGTGGTGAGAAGGCAGGGACCCTGAGGACCTCAGAGGGGTTTGGCCTGATCCGGGAGGGGCAGGAACCCAGGAAGGCGGGGCAATTCCATCTGGGGCTGGTCCGGGATGGAGATCGCCAGGTGGCAGGCGGTCGGGACAGCGGCTGCCAGGTGGCCCGGAGGATGGGCGCCAGGTCTACCTCCCGGTCACACCTAGGTAGTGGGTGTCAGGTGGGCGTCAGGTGGATGGACCTGTGGGTGCCTCAGGGGGTCACCTGGAGGCCCCCTGCATTGCAGGCATCGTCCGAGACTAGAAAGTTCCGAAGGTTCCACAGAGCGTGAGGTTCCCGGCGAGTTAAGCAGGAGCGGTCCTCCCTGATGCCGCAACCTCCACTTCTCCTCCCTTCCATCCTCACCCGCGGATGTTTCCCATGGGTTTAGCGAGAGTGGGAGAGAGAGGCACAGAGAGAAACACGGCTGGAGATTGGCTGTCTCCAGATTGCCCCGGACCAGAGCGAGGAGCCTGCATCCGAGGTCCATGCCCTTGACCGGAATCGAACCCGGGACCCTTCAGTCCGCAGGCCGACGCTCTATCCACTGAGCCACACCAGCTAGGGTGCAACCTTCCTTTAAAAAATTTTTTAAAATAAACTTTTATTGATTTCAGAGAGGAAGAGATAGAAACATCCATGATGAGAGAATCATGGATCGGCCGCCTCCTGCACGCCCCCCATTGGGGATGGAGCCCGCCACCTGGGCCTGGGCCCTGACTGGGATCGAACCCTGACCTCCTGGTTCCTAGGTCGATGCTCAACCCCTGAGCCACAGGGGCCGGGCCCGCAACCTTCCTAATGTCCCCTATGTCCGCAGCGTGTTCGCACGACTCCGTCCCGGGGGTTCCCCACTGTCGCCCTCTCCTCAGGGACAACGGCTCTGCTGAGGGGTCACGTTTCCCATGGAGAGTGCCAAGCTGCTGGTGGTCCGCATCCGCCCACCCTCCGGGTCCCAGCCCTCGGTCGGGGTCCTCTCCACCGCCCCAGGCCGGGCCTCATCCTCGTCACGGCCAGCGGGGGTCATGGGCTCATGGAGAAACGGGAGAGCTGTCCCGTGTTCGCTCCTGGGCGCAGGAGGAAGCAGACCTCCTGCTGTGGAGAAAAAGATAGAGGAGAGGCCCTGGCTGGTGTTCTCAGTGGATAGAGCATAAGTCTGTACACTGAAGGGTCCCGGGTTCGATTCTGGTGAAGGGCACAGGCCCGGGTTTCAGGCTCCATCCTCAGTGGGGGGGGCGTGCAGGAGGCCGCCCATCAGTGATCCTCTCTCCTCAGTGATGTTTCTATCTCTCTCTCCCTCTCCCTTCCTCTCTGAAATAAATTTAAAAATATTTAAAAGAAAAACAGAAAGCTCGTCGGGTGGAGACGGCCTCTCCCTCTAACAGGCCCTTTCAGACCTCAGCACGCACGTTGGGGGCCCCAGACAAGGCAGCCTCGGGAGCCAACACGTGGAGTTCCGCAGTCCAGACGCAGAAAGGAGGCGTCCCCTTTCCTCCTCGGACACTAAGCCCGGGGCTCAGGCCCCTGGGACTCAGGCTGCTGAGAGACGTCCTGCCATGCCAGTGCGGGGCCGAGGCCCACACCCCGGTGGAGATGGGCTGCCGGGGATGGAGGTGCCCCGGGCACTGACACCCCTCGCAGGGCACCGGGGGTGAGCACAGGCACCAGGCTGCCCACAGGAGGTTTGTAAAGGCAGGAGGATGTCGCCTCATGGGCGCAGGCTGAGCTGGGTGTCTCTAATGGCCAAGAAACCGGGACGTGAGCAGGAAGCCGCCCTCAAGATGCACAGAGCGCTGTGGTTGGCCTCAGACAGATCGGAGGGGCTGGGGGTGCTGAGGGGTGTGTACGGGGGGTGTGTGGGGCAGGGAGTGGGCTGGCTGAGGCCTGGATCCCTGAGGAAGAAGTATTTCTGGAGATAGCCGGGCTCTGGCATCTGAACGCTCTGTGGGGACATTGGGGAGGTGTCTGGCTGAGCCCTGGCCCGCTGCCTCCCCAGCTACTGCGCAGATATTCCTAGAAATCGGGGGGGGGTGGGGTGTGTGGGGGGGCATCTGGGTGCGGGCAGGTGGCTGCGTGGTGCTTGTCTTGGAGTTAGGGTTATGGGGAATACACAGGTCTTCAGTGCAGCCGACCCGATTTATTGGGGGTCACGGGAGGGGCTGATAGAAGTCAGGGAAAGTGGCCCCCCCTCCCCCTAAACAGCCGTATTGTGGATCTGCCGCTGACAAACCAGGAGAACATGGGACGGTCTGCTGACCCGCCCTCCGCAGGGCCCCAGCCACAGGAACTGGGCCCGCAGGCCCGGCTGAGCTTCCTTCGTCTCCGCTCAGGATTATTCTGACTTGACTGGTTGCCTCCTTCCTCCCGTCAGCAAATGCTTCCCGGGGTCTCCCCGGGGAGAAGGCCGGGAGCGGGCATCTGCCCTCCGGTTGGGTCCATTGCTACATGCCAGGGGCCTGAACCGCTCGGCCCTCAACACAAACACAACCACAACCTGTGTGTGTGTGTGTGTGTGTGTGTGTGTGTGTGTTTTAACCTAAGTGCTTTTAAAGACTTCTTTGAAATGTGGGACAATTATGCAAGCAGGAAAAAAAAGTATCTAGAGCAAATATTTAACTTTGCCTTTGGTATGTTGAAGTCACTGGCCCGTGCAGCTCTCTCAGGCATGTCCTATGAGGTTGACTTAACAAATATGTGTAAAGTATGGATTGAAATTACATCCGGTTGCGGGCTCCGTCCTCAGTGGGGGGCGGCGTGCAGGAGGCAGCCGGTCAGTAATTCTCTCTCATCATGGATGTTTCTCCCTCTCCCTTCTCCCTTCCTCTCTGAACTCAACAAAAAGATATACTTAAGAAATAATTAAAACATTAAGAAATGCGCCTGTAAAATACAGAACGGCCCTGTGGCCTATGTCCCGTGCGTGGTGTTCCTTCCCGGGAGGCGCGTTGGGGTTCTGTGCGGTGGAGGCGCTCCCTCCTGGGGCAGCTGATACCCACCTGGACCCCATGGCAGGTCTGGAGGCAGAAAAGGGAATATTGGGGGCAGGACCAGAGCCACAGGGCGCGGAGGTGGAGGAATGTCAGCCGGGGTCCCGCCTCCGGAGGAGCAGAGCCGCCGGGTCTCAGCCCCGCGCTGGGGCTGGACACCGGGCACCGAGTGTCCCGGCTCTGCGCCCTCGGACGGGCCGGCCTCGGTGCGCACGGGTCCTGTTCGCACCGGTGCTCCAGGTGGGGGTCCCCGCGCCCGGGATGGCCGCCCCAGAACCAGGTCCGGCCCGCAGACCCGGGGCCGCGGTGCGCGGAGGGGGCGGGGCCCGCGTTGCTACAACAGACCCGCCCGCGAGCCGCGCGCCCGAGCAGGTGGAGCCGGGGGGCGGGTCCGCGGTCTCGCCGCGCAGAGATCCGCGCGAGTGCGGGGCCGCGCGCGCCCCTGGGCAGCCAGGGGACCCTCCCCGACCCGCGCCCGCCGCCACCCCCGCGCGGGCCCGGCGGAGCGACGGTGCAGCCCCCGGCGAGGCGCTCCCAGGCCGCCCGCACCGCGCGGGGCGGGGCCGCAGCCTCCCCTCCCCCCGCCGGGCACCTGCGCTCCGGCCGCCGGGCGCGCCGCTGGCTCCTGGGTCCCCGCGGCCCAGCCCGGTGCGCGCGCCCGCCCTCCCCGGGGGCTCCGGTCCGACCGATCGCGGGAGCCCACGGAGGCCAGGCACCGGGTAAGGCGGCGGCGGGGCGCGGGGGGCTGGGCGGGGGCTGGGAAGGACAAGGGGTGCCCCCGCGCGCCGGCTGCAGTTGGGGCACGTTTGGACTCCGGAGCCCCAACTCCCGGGGAAGCGTCGTCCCGGACCCGCCAAGTCCGGGCTGGGGGGCGGGTCTGCGCGCCGAGGGGGGGGTCGCTTCTCCGGAGACGCTCCCTCGCTTCTGCGGGACTTGGGGTGCAGGGCGCAGGGCGCCCCCTTTGTCCGCCTCGCGCGCCCCCCGCGGGGCAAAGCGAGTGGATCTACCCGCCTCCCCCGTCTCCGCCCCGGTCGCCGCCCGCCGACCCGGTGACCCGGTCAGGCCGCCCAGGAGCACCGGGGCCGCCAGGGGGCGCGCGGGGGGCGGGGAGGCGGGGACCCGCGAGCCCACCAGCCCCGCACCGCGCCGGGCCCGGGTCCCGCAGAGCCCCCGCCGGGTGGGGGTGCCGGTGGGAGTGGGGGTGCCGGTGGGAGTGGGGGTGCCTCCCGGCCCCGCTGCCGCCGTGAATTATGCAGGAGGCGCCCGACGCGCACTTCTCAGGTTTCCCGCAACTTTCTCCCGGGCGCCTCCTCCTCCTCCTCCTCCTCCTCCCGGCGCCCCGTCCGAGGGTCTCCCTGCCCGGGTCCGAGGGAGGACAGGAGGGCGGGCAGGCAGGTTCGTGTCTCCACGGGGCTGGGAGGAGGCCGGGCTCGGACCCTGGGCTCTCGCCGCCGCCGAGCCTTGAAGGCCGCCTGGGAGGCGGGATGGAGACCGCGCTGGGCTGGTCAGCTGGGGGCTCAGGCCCTGGACGGGGGGCCTCGGGCCTGGGGGTCCTCAGAGACCGTCTGGAAATGAAGCGGCTCCCCTGGAAGTTGCAGGAGTAAATTGGGCAGCTCCTGACCTCTTTTCGTCTGGAACTCAAGTGGAATGAACGAGGCCACTGCTAATTAGGGGGCCCCCAGGGCCGTTGGGGAGCCCTCCTTGGGGGTCCGGGTTTGAGCTGTGCTGGGGCCTTTGCCCCTGGACTCAGTGGGCTGGGCAGGGAGAGGCCTGGCCCAGGTGTGGGGCCCCTGCCCGGCCCAGCCTGGTGCCCTGGGGCTGGAGGGTGTGCCCACACGCCCGGGGTGGCTGACCTTGGGGACTGAGTTCCAGGCCTCTGGGCGACCACCCGCCGCCTCGACAGAAGGGCTGCACCTTGGCCCGCCTGGAGCTCTGCGCCCACTGGGCTCCGTGGTTCCTCTGTGGACA
Source organism: Murina feae (assembly GCA_004026665.1). Lineage (NCBI taxonomy): Eukaryota > Metazoa > Chordata > Mammalia > Chiroptera > Vespertilionidae > Murina > Murina feae. The sequence continues at coordinate 8,283 of PVJC01050263.1, forward strand.
GGTGAGCGCCCACAGGGCCCGCAGGGGACCCTTGTCGCCATAGGAGTGGGGTGTCCTCCATAGGAGAGGTGGCTGGGGAGGGGGGGGTACCGGGAGCCTCCCTGAGGGATTCCTGGTTTTCCTAGAGGGAAGAACGGGGGGGGGGCCCTCTGGGAGAAGGCTGGAACACCTCCACCATGGAAAGGCACTCTTTATGAATTCGGCGACTTTACCCCAAAAGGCAGCTCCCAGGGGGCGCCTGGCCGCTTGGAGCAAATCGGATCCCATTTTGCTGGGGGTAGGGTGTGGGGGTCCTGTGGCTTCCGGCTTCTAGCACAGTTTGCTTTGGAAAGGCTGGTTCAGCCCGGCCGGTGTGGCTCAGTGGTTGAGCATTGACCTAGGAACCAGGAGGTCAGGGTTCGATCCCCTCGTCAGGGCACACGCCCGGGTTGCTGGCTTTATCCCCAGGGTGGGGCGTGCAGGAGGCAGCCGATCCATGATTCTCTCTCATCAGTGATATTTCTCTCTCTCCCTTCCTTCCTCTCTGAAATCAATAAAAATACATTAAAAATAGAATAAAAAGGAAGCCCAGTTCATATTCAGGTGTTCCGTTCATGCATGGATTTGGCAAGTGCTTGGGGTTTTGGTCACAGCCCCCGCCCCCCGCATCCAGGGGTCACCCTGCAAAGGTGACTTGCTCAGGCTTGGCAGGTCTCCCCTCACCCCCCGGGGAGGAGCCTGGACCCTGGCAGGCGGGGGCCAGGGGTGAGGGGTGCCCCCAGGAGGCTGATACGGGAGTCCCCACGGGTCCTGGCGTCTTGTGTTTTATGAGTGATGGGAACAGCATGGAGGCGAAAGCCGGAGACGGAGGGGGAGGGGCCAGGAGATGACCCACATGGGAGGAAAACTCGCACAGGCGGGCTCCAGAGGAAGCTCCCTTCATCTCACTCGCTTCATCCCAAAGGGGACAGAGCCTGTGTGCTTCCCCAAAGCGGGGTTTGGTGTGGGAGTTGCTGGGGGCTGGTGTGCCTCCTGCTCCCCACGACCTGGGGGTGAGGCTCCTGCCCGGGCCCTGAACTCTCTCCCACGAATCCCAGCCTCCTGCTCCGTAGCCTGAACGCCCAGCGTCCCCGGGGGCCCGGCAGCCCCAGCAGAAAAGCCTGGAAAATGCACCTTTACTGCGTCCGTCTGTCCATCAGGAGCCCCAGGGAGGGGACAGCGCACAGCGGGATGGGGGCTGTGATCGAGGTGACTCGGTCTGTGGGCTCGATCCCCAGTGTGGAGGGTGCAGGAGACAGGCGATCGATGATTCACTTTCATCTTGATGTTTCTCTCTCTCTCCTCCTCCTCCCTTCCTCTCTGACATCAATAAAAACATATTTAAAAAAAAAAATAGAATCAAAAAACCAAAAAACGGATCAGGAGACCCCCTGCCTGTCCAGGGGCTGCCTGGTTTCCCCATGTCCTGGTTCTCTGGGCTCCTTCCCGGGGGGCACCCGGCCAGGTGAGGGCTCCGGCCTGGGCCTGGTGGGGTGCTGCTGAGCCTGGCAGGTTCCTCCGGATGCTGCGCTGCTGCCTGGCCCTGCATTGGGTGGGCATTTCCAGCCGCACGCGCTGCTTGTCCCCGAGGCCGAGTCGGTGAGGTTGGCTCGGGGTTTGCAGAGGGTCATCGGCCATTCCCGATCCCAGGGCCAGGCCCGCTGTGTGCAGAGTCTCGGGGGCTGGGAGGTGGGCTGGGGGGTGGGGGGCGGGACGCAGCTGGGGGGCGGGACGCAGCCGGCGGGCCCACACTGGGTGTGGTGGAGGGGCCTTCACTGTCCGAGGTGGAACTTGTGATCTGATGCCACCATTTCCTGGTAGCGTCAGCTGTCATCAGGCGGCTCCTGGGAAGCAGGAGGCTGTGTTGAGACGCCAGTGAGGGGTCCACATGTGGGGCTGGGGGGCCTGGAGGAGGCAAAGTGGCCCGAGGGGAGAGCAGCTCTCCTTGCTCCCGTTCGGCGACCGAGGGGTGTCCTCAGGAGACGGAGCTGAGGGTGGGCAGAGGGGCTGCGGACAGAGGGACCTCCAGGCTGTGGACCGAGCTCACACCTGCCGGCCATCTCTCCATCTGCCGCCTCCGCTGCCCGCGCGGTGCTGGCCGGGGTGAAGGCTGTTTGCAGGGGCTGGAGGGAGGATTGTGCCCTGCCCCCCAGCTGCTCATGTCACCCCTGCAGTGGAAGTGGGAGCAGCCTGCCCTGGCCTGGCCTCTGCCTCCCCCAGGCTCCCGGGGACCCTGGGAGGGTCTAGTTGCCCAGCAGCCAGGCTTCAGAAGTCCCAGTGTGACCTGAGGTGCCCCCCCGCCCCCCTCCCCCGAGCATTGGGGACCTGGGAGCAGAAGTCTTTCTCGGGCAAGTGCTGGGGTTCGGGGGAGACAGCACAGGGGCGGGGGGCCCTGGGCTTCGGTTCATCCGGGCATTTTCTCCAGGGCCCGAGGGGGGCTCTGTGCTGTGCGGGGAGGACGGGGACAGGCGGGGTGGGGAGGAGCAGAAGGGCAGGCAGGACGATGTTTTAAAACATATGCTTTTTATTGACTTTGGGGAGAGAGGAAGGGAGAGGGAGGGAGAGAAGCATCGAGGAGGAGAGAGCATCAGCGATCAGCGGCCTCCTGTGCGCCCCCCACTGGGGATGGAGCCTGCAACCTGGGCCTGTGCCCTGACCGGTGACCAAACCGTGACCTCCTGGTTCCTAGGTCAAGGCTCAACCCCTGAGCCCCGCCAGGCGGGCAAGGGCGACGATGTCAAATGAGACTGAACACTTAGCAGACGGGGACGCTGCTGTCACCCGGTCCCCCAGGGTGAGCCTTGGTGCCTCCCCTGAGGGTTCCCCGAGGGGCAGCCCACGCAGGGCACCGTCCGCACCCTCCACGCTGTCTGGTTACGCCAGGCCCACGGGCGGCAAAGGCCCTCTCGTTTGGAGTCGGGTTTTCTCTGTCGAGACAGAGCATCTCCCGGGTCCTCAGCCGCGTCGCCTCCCACTGAGCTTCCCATCTCCACGCTCCTTACGACGGGCCCTGGGTCCCCTTCGACCTGGCCTGGCTGACAGCATAGCCTTCTGTCCTAAAGAAGGGTTACGTCGGGCCCTAGCTGGTGGTCTCAGTGGTTAGAGCATCGGTCCCCACACCAAAGGGTCTCGGGTTCGATTCCCAGTCAGAGGCACACTTTCCCCACCCCCGCTCCCCCCCGCTGAGAAAGGGCCTCTCTCTGCCTGAGTGACTCTGGCCTGGCCCTTGATTTCTGTCAGCACCCCAAACCCGCCATCACCCCACCCCACCCACCGTCCGCCCCGGCCCAGCCCCCCGGTGCACCTGGGGATGGGTTCTCGCTGGGCCTCCCTCCTGTCCCCTGGCCTCTGGGTCCACATGGTGTTTGCCGTCCCTTAAAAGCAAGCTTTCATCTCGGCCAGACCGTGTGCAGCCATGCTGCCCATCGCTCCGTGTCCTGGTGGAGAAATCAGCCGGCTCAGAGGGATGGGAAGCCCAGGGCGCCCCCAGCCCGGCCGGCGCGGGCCTGACAGGCGCGGGGACCCCGCTGCTCATTCCCAGGGGCACTGGAGCGCTGAGGGGCGTCATGTTC
>PVJC01050264.1:0-11869 GCA_004026665.1 Murina feae
TTTTTTTTTTTTTTTTTTTTTTTTTTTTTTTTTTTTTTTTTTTTTTTTTTTTTTTTTTTTTTTTTTTTTTTTTTTTTTTTTTTTTTTTTTTTTTTTTTACAATATCTATGTATTACTTTTACAAACAAAAAAAGTAAAAAAAAAGTGCTATGTTCATTTTGGAAAGGGGTGTGGCGATGATTAGGCATTGCAGTTCTTCTCTTTAGATTGGTCAGGACCTGGGCTGTGTGTGGTAGCAGCAATAGCTGAAACCACTTGGCTAACAGGTGAAGCAGTCAGCCCTGAGGGCCCCTTGGGTACAGAAGCCCTAGGCCTCGGGAAGCAGCTCTGCGAATGGGTGAGCAGCTCCCTGCTTGTGAACGTGAGGGTGCCTGTACTTCTTCTGGGTCTGTCCCTGCCCGCTCCCCTCGTGTCCGTTCTAGGCTCTCAGTTCGTCTTCCTGAGGGTGCAGCCTTTCTCACCGCTGCTCTTGATGCTACCAGACAGCGCTTCTATTGCCATGAGAGCCAGAGCATCAAAGGGCACTAACTCCAGAAAATGCCACGATGAAGGATTTCTTCGGAGCAGCAAAAGTGGAGCTACTTGACGAACTGTCCCTCCTCACTTCAAAACTCTTCCTGCTGCTGCCTGAAGGAAGGAAGGGGTAGGGACACAACTTCCCTCACTAGAGGGTCCAGGAATCCACCCCGAGGGCCTGGATCACCTTGTACCTGATCCTGCTTCTAACTCGTGGGCCAAGAGGCTGTAAAATCCAGGGACCTATCAGTCTTTGTCTCTGGAAACCCGAGTGCAGAGCTTTGTGACATATATTTTATGGAAGTCAAAGCAAAGGGGGTGGCTATTTTTAACTTGGGGCAGGAAAACGTGTCTGGAAAGGAAACATCTGTCCCAAACTATTGACTCTCGTGCTTGATGGAGAGGTTTTCTCTGTCTTGAAACCATCAAAACTAAAATAAGGAGGTTGGTCCGGGCCTGGTTGTGAAAGAACCAGTGTTCCTTGATTTTTGTTTCTCCCATTTCTTATCTTCTGAGTTGGGCCTGCAGCCTGGGAGAGACCACCTAGGAGGCCCAGGGTGGGGCATGGCTCAAGGACAGCCAGTTCCTATGAAGTGTTCGAACCACTCCCAGTTTAGCATCTTCATCCAAGATGGCACCACCCTTTCGGGTTTACATTTTGCAGACTCCCCAGTGGCAGGTCACCAGAGGCCACGTGCGGGGACAAAAGGAGCCTCTGAGCTCCAGATGCTTCCCTCGGCAGTGCTGGCTGCTGGTCTCCGAGCAGTCGCTCCTTCTTCAGGGGCAGAAGAAAGTGTCCTTTCCTCCAAGACATGCCAGCCTCCTGTGTGTCTGGCAGGGAGGAAAGGGGGCGCGTGGGAGCCTGCAGTGTTTCTGAGACATGTTTTGGCCACAGCAGAAGCATCTCCCGTCACTTCTGAGCACACAGAGCAAGGCTCACTTTGCCCATCCGAGGCTCAGGATGGATTACCTGAAGGAGGAGGCAGGGTTGCAGCAGACGGCACTCAGGTCCAGCAGCAGATCACAGATCACACAGGCCTAGAGCTTGGGAATGGCTCTCGCTCCAGTGGCTGGAGGTGGAGAAGAGGAGGAGGAGGAGCAAGATGGAGTGTGTAGTTGGTTGAGGGACTCCTGTCTTTGTCTTGGAAAACTGTTCAAAATAGTTCTGTTCTTTCTTACTCTTCTCTCTCTCTCTCTCTCTCTCTCTCTCTCTCTCTCTCTCTCTCTCTCTCTTTTCAGCCAAAGACTAAGCCAGGAGAGAAATTATTATTATTATTATTTTTTTGCCAGATTGAGAGAGAGTTGCCAGGAGAAATGACAAGGGAAGAAAAGAAGGAAAGAGCCCACTCCTCCCCACTCCTGGTGCGCTCCCAGCAAAGCAGTGTCGGAGCAGCAGGCTTTGGAGGGTGTGAAACGGGGCTGCCAAATTGCATGCGTCTCTAAAAAGATCCATATGTCTGGGCTGCACCAAACTTCGGAGCTCAGGGAGGTGGCCGATAACATCATCCGTTGGATGGGAGAGCAGCTCTGTTCCTTTGGGGAAGATTAGATGTCCGCTTGGCTAGATGCTGTCAGACGATGACCCAGGTTGGGAACTCAGGGTGCAAGTGTGTGGGGTGTGGAGGCAGGGAGAGGAGTGGGGAGTGGAGTAAACTCGAAGATGACGTTCCTCAGCTAGAGTCTGTGAAACATTGAGTAGCGAAGGACTCGGGAAGCTTCAGAATATTGAGTTCTCTTTGAAAATTCTTTCCATGCCAGGCGAGTTTTGGGGGAGCCACTCACTGTGCAGTTAGATGCCGGGCCATTGGCCTACTTCATAGGAAGTCTGGACTCCTTATACCCACCCGCACCTCGCCCTCCAGAGCCAAGGAAGGGTCTCCCCTGCTCATTTCTTTAACCCCCAAACTGTAGCTTCCTCTGGGGTGGAGGGTAGCAGATGGCACACAGCTGTGGGCAGAAGGCACAAAGGGAGCTGAAATCCTAATGGCCACCCCGGAGGCATGTCTCCAAAGATTTGGGTGGTGCCCTGACACTCTACCCAGATCCCATCTTGGACGGGCTTCATGTTTCCCCTTCGTTTTCCACGCCTCCTCTCCATTCCAGCTTCAGCTGGATTAGACGGAGAAGATTTTGTGAGAGTGGCCAGGCAGCTGCTGCCCAGATGTGTGTTTTCTCCAGAGGTGGTCACATTCAAACCGAGGCACTTTGGTAGGATTGGCTGGGGACAGTGGGGACAGGACCCAGGAGACTCCTGGAGCATGTATTGACCTGGGGGAGCAAACACAGGAGCCAGCTGAAGACCCCTTAGGAGAGCCAGGGGGTTAGAACTGGAGAGGGAGTGGGAGGGTCCTGGACTGCTCTCAGTTCTTCTCTCCAAAAATCTGCGTCCAAACATCTGACTTTACAACGTTTTCCAGATAACCTGATTCATTCAGTGTGTGCGCATCTGTGTATGGATGTATATGTGTATGAGCATGCACATGCATGTATGTGAGCACATGTATGTGTGCACACACGCGTGTGCGCACGCGTGTTTGTGCATGTGTGTGTCTTGTGTGTGTGTGTTTGTTTGACAAGTTGAACACCATATTCTTTGGGGAAGTCTTGAGTCTAACAATCTCTCTATCTCCACTGCTTCTGCGTTTCTCACCTGTGAACATTCTTGCGTTTCTCTCTTTCATTCCTTGCGCAGCAGGCCGAGATGACGATGTGTTCAAAAGTAAACGCGGGCCATTCCGTTCGCTTGCTGAGCACCCTTCAATGACTTCTCTTTGCTCTGAAATTAAATCCAAACTCTTCACCGTGGCCAATAAGACCTGGAGGCGCTGGGCTCCACCTTCACGCTCAGCTTCCTCTTCTAGACTCACATCCTCACGCGGACTTTCTGCGAGGCTGGCGGGTTTCGGTGCCGCAGACTTGCCCAAATCTTTGCCCATTTCAGCTCTTTACCAAGCTGTCCCTTCGCACGACTCCTTCTCTTCCCTGTTCGTTTCCTGTAAACTGGCATCCTCATCCTGTGGTCTTCCCTGACCCCTGATTGAAAGTAAGTCCCCGGCCTTGGCTGGTTTGGCTCAGTGGATAGAGCATCGGCCTGCAGACAGGAGGGGCCCAGGTTCGATTCCAGTCAAGGGCACATGCCTGGGTTGCGGCCTTGATCCCCAGTAGGGGGCATGCAGGAGGCAGCCAATCAATGATTCTCTCTGGTCATTTATGTTTCTGTCTCTCCTCCCTTCCTTTCTGAATTAAATAAAAATATATTTTTAAAAAATAAGTCCCCTCACCAGTCCCCTGTCTCACAGCCCCCCCTCCCCGCGCCCCCCCAAAAGCTCACTCAAGGGGCCACTCACATTTCACAGTCGTATGTTTACTTGTTTGTTCCTTGTCCTTCCCATGTGACTGTGAGCAGCACCACAGAAGTCATGTGTGTTCTGTGCCCCGTGATGACGGACACTGCATATTTACCGAGTGATGAATGAACCATGTCTTTATTCCCTTCATAGTATTCTCCATGCTATTGGTTCCATTTTTTTCACACATCAGTCAAAGAAAGGGTTTTAATGTTAGCGGCTTACATAGGGTTATCGCATTCCATGAGAGTCATTTAATAAAAACAAGGTCCTTTTTATACCTCAAGGAAAGAAGAGCAGAAACGCAAATGAAAGTCCTTTCCCCAAGAGCAAACTGGTGAACGTCTCCCGATTTTTCTCGTTTTACCGAGGACTTAGGAAAACGTTGTCAGGGAGCCCCTGTGCTCTGAGGCCCATCTTGAGGCTCCTACAACCTTTATCCCCACGTGGCAGTGTTTGGAGTTCTGAGCCTGACCATGAACATCTGCGCAAGTCACTGCCACTCTCTGGGGCTCAGTCCTGGCATCTGGAGAATGAGTTCTGTGAAGGAACTGAGATGGTCGCTAAGGTGCCTCCCAGCCCTAACTGTACCCACAAACTGGACTCTGAGAGGGAGGCTGGGCCCCGTCTGCTGCTGAAGGGATGGGAGGGGTGGTCCGTGTCTGAGCCCTGAGCTGTGGCTGGGTGAGGGGTGTGTGGTGCTCATTTCCTTGTGTGAGTGGCAGCCAAGGGAGACAGGAGAAGCAGCCGGAGTGGGTGGCCAATTCCTGTCTCTGACCCTTGGGGCAGCGCCTGTGGCTCCTGCCAGGCTCCCACACCTTGGCTAAGAATAGCTCAGCTCCTTCCTGCTGGCTCGCCATCCCCCGGAGCCGGAGGAAAGCGAGCTGGACTGTAACCTTGGGCTGGGCTGTCCCTTCCGACGATTCTCTCCTCCGCTCAGGGATCAAAGGGCCGCAGGGACTGCTGTGCTAGTTTCTGATGCTGCCACCTAGTAACAGTGTGGGGTGTAGACTCGGGCCACCGCTGCAGGGTGGTGGGAAGCTGGGGGCCTTGAAACTGCAAAGGACCCATTCTCGGTGCCAAGAGTTGGGAGGATGTGTGTTTGGGGGAAGAGAGGCTCATCAGGAGTCTTCCAGGTGAGCTAAGTAACAGAGGAGCGTGTCCAACTAAGGCCCCGAGGGGACAGAAGCTTCTGGTTCTGACAGAGTGGACTAAGGTGGCGCCTGGCCACGTAGGACGCCCAGCACCACAGCCTGAGAAACTACCCGCCATGCTGACCACCAGGGCAGAACACAGATTGCTGTGTGAGGGACTGGCCACAGCCTGGCTCCCGAGGTGACTTTAGGATCATTACTGGACCCCAGTGACCGAGAGAGCATATCATTTATCTTCCCAGCAGGGGCGTTTGTGACAGCAAAAGAGGACATTGTTAACAGTTATGCCGGGGCAGCTAGCGTAAACAGACTGTCTGGGAAAATCAGGATGTCTGCTTGCTCCAACTGCTTGGACGCCCTTGTTTCCCTCTCCCTCTATTTCTCCGCAAGAAGAGATGAGATGTAACAGATAAAAAAGGAGCTTTAGACATTGAGCGACCGCAGAAATCAGGGGAGGGTAATAACCTCCAAGGAGCTGCGCTCCAGAGCTGGGAGAGCGAGGCTACCCTTGCTCAGGAGGTTCCATCACTGGCTGGGTGCAGGCTGCCCTGGGTGCGGCCCTGGGTGGGGACTACCCGGATGGAGAGATAAGCAGCACTGATGAGCTAAGAGCAGCCTTGTTCGCTGGTTTTCTGCAGCTGAAATCCTGAGCTTGCAGCAAACCTTAGAAAGAATTCCAGTACCTTCTCCTATTCCAACCTAACGCCAGCTCCCAGAGACCTGCCCATCGGAACAGACAGGTCGTTGTTGATGCGTTCATGAGCATGGAGCAGATCCCACGTTATGTGCCAGCTAACTGGAGGGGCAAAAACACACAGGGCCATAGTCTCACCTCTTAAGGGACGCTCAGGGTGGCAGGGGAAACAGGGCTAAGTCATGTGCAGAGCGATGCCCAATGCTGCTTCGCTGGAGAAACCTGTTCCAGAGCCTCTTTAAAAAAAAAATTATCTTTTTTTGTTGAAAGTATTGCAAATGTTCCCTTCTCTCCACCCCTTCCCCCACTGACTCTCTCCACCCTGCACCTGCCTCAGCCCTTCCCTGCACTATTGTCTATGTCCGTGGGTTATGCATATATGCATATAAGTTCTTTGTTTAATCTCCCCCCGCCCTGCTTCCTCTGAGATTCATCAGTCTGTTTCATGCTTCCATTTCAGAGTCACTGAAGACTTGCACAAACTCCCTTTAAACAGACGTCAGTTGTCCATATAGCAAAAGGGGTGCTAGTATGATGATGAAATTTACTAAGGCATTTTGGAGTCTTTGTTAGGAGAGTAGGTTTTGGAGTGAGTCAGACCTGGATTCAGATTCTGGTTCTGCTCCCACACAAACTGTGTCCCCTCCAGCACATTTCTTTAGGCAGAGAGTAATAGCGCCAACTGCATACCACAGGAGCCTAAACTTTAATATGCGCACGGATCGTCTGGGGACCTTGTTCAAATGCAGGTTCTGATTCAGGAGGTCTGGGCTGGGGCCCAAAGTTCTGCATTTCGAACAGGCTCCCAGGTGGTGTCGACGCTGCTCATCTCAGGACCACAGTCTGAGTATCAAGGGCAGAGAAAACCCAATATAAGTGCTGAGCACAACGCTGACAAACCTAAGTCAAGTTCTCAATAAATGCACTGCTGCTATTCAAAGGAAATGTTAAAATGTTCACTTATCCTCATTTAAATATCTCCCTGTAAATTACTCATTACCATAACTTAACATTCCACTCCCTGTGACATCTCTTGGCAACTCCCCCCCACCTCCCCACCCCCCACCACAGGCCAGTCCTTTTCACAGTGATGAGAGACAGTCACATGACAATGCGAATGTGCAGAAATGGAAGGGTTAGAATCTGTGTCTAAAGAACCTCCAAATTCTCCTGGGGTGAGGGGTGATGGGAACTCCTGTTGAGATGTGACCTCTCTCCTCCAGAACAGGGATACTGTGAAGATGTCGCTCTGTGCTAATCGTAGAGAGAGAAACAAGGGTGAAGACATCAAACACGATTCAAGTCTAGATGTCTTTTGTTATCTTTGGTGGTTTTCGGGGATGGCCCCCAATTCACTGACACCCCTATTGTTGGCTCCATGTCCCCTGCCCGTAAATCTGAGCTAGCTTGTGACTGCCTTGACCAATAGGATATGATGGCCGTGCCTTTGTGTGACCTCTGAGACCGCCTCTGAACATGCCCTAACATTTTCCTTTTCCTTGGGATGTCTGCTCTTCTGATTTGCTCTTCCATGGACACAGCAGCCACACGGAGGCCCCTTTTAGACTGTGTGGTGGACAGCCTCAGCTGAGCCCGGCCTTTCAGCCATTCTGATCAGGCACCAGGCCTCCAGAAAAAGGGGCCTCCGGCCATTCCTGTTCTAGCTGAGGCCCCAGACACGTGGGTGGAGCAGAGACAAGGCCTTCCTGCTGTGCCCTGACCCACAGAGTTCACGAAAATCATAAAATGCTCGTTGTTTTAAGCTAATTCGTTCTGGGCTGATTTGTTACTCAGCCATAAAGAACTCAAACATATGCCACGCTTTTTATTTATTTAGAATAAGAAAGTATAGATGTGGTATTTAAAAATTAAAGTTTATCTCGAGCCCTTATTTACAGATGTTAAATGTTATTTGCTGTAAAGTTAAGAATCTATTAGGTTTTTTAAAGTAAACATCAACTCTCCAACACATTGCATTTAAATTCTGTGATTAAGTATTATGTCATTAGAAGAGGAGTAAATATTGAAAAAAATATCAGGTTTTGGAATCAGGCAGACCTGGATTTGAAAGTTACCAGTTGTGTGAAAGGCAGGTGGCTTACTTTTGTATATCTCAGTTGTCTAATCTATTAAATGGGATAATAATACCTACTAATGAGGAGCTGTGGAAGATACTGAATTACAATAGTTGTACTATATAAATAATAGTTATTATCCCCAAAGAGACCTCTGGAAGAAAATGTGCCCTGGGAATGGGAACCTAAGCAACTTGCGGTGGGAGAAATAGGAAGATTTCTGAACAAGCTGCCCCCTCAGTTAAACCTTAAAATGAGTATAATAACTAGTTAGATTTTCTCAAACTTCTGAATTTCAAAAATTTTCAAAATACTTCAAAAGAAAAGGAATTTCCTAAAACGTATATGCAAGTTCAAAGAGTCAATAATAGGGAAGACAATCTTAAAGAAAAAGGGAGCTGGGGATCTTATTTTATATATTGCTAGAGGCTGGGTGCACAAATTCGTGCATCAGTGGGGCCCCTCAGCCTGGCCTGTGGGATTGGGCTGAAACTGTCTCTCTGACATCCCTTGAGACGCCACTGGTGTACGATCAAGGCTGGGGAGGGACATAGGAGGTTGGCCAGCTGAGGAGGGACTGAGGGAGAGCTCCAGAGCATGTCCAGCCCATCTCACTTGGTCCCAATCAGCTGGACCCCAGCAGCAAGCTCACCTACCGGTCAGAGTGTCTGTCCCCTGGTGGTCAGTGCATGTCATATCGAGTGGTTGAGCATCCTTAGCATATCATTAACATATTATGCTTTGATTGGTTGAATGGCCACAGACTGGACGACTGGACATAGCACAAGTCTAGCATATTAGACTTTTATTACATAGGATTTTATATCAAAATCAATTATAAAGAAAGAGGATTTAAGATCTCGTGAGTTTTGGAACAAAGAGAGGCAAAGTAATGAGCAAACAGAAGAGAGAGTTCAGAGATGCACCCACACGCCTTTGGTCACCCGATATGTAACAAAGGTGACAACTTGGAGATTATGAAGAATACAGAGGAGAAACTGAGAAGTGTGAGGAGAACGTGAAAGGTGTGTCACAGAACCCAGGGACGGGAAAGCTTCGGGGAGGGCGAGGAGATAGACAGCGTCAAGTACAGCAGATGCCCATTAAACTGAAAAGTGACTTTGAACTTGACTTTCAAATGATTGTCACAATTCAAGTGTGATCTCTTCCGGCCAGGTGGACATGAACCAGATTGTAGTGGTTTACAGAGCAAGTGGAAATGATGGATTAGAGATAGGCAGTAATAGGCTGCTCCTCTGAGAACTCTGGGTGGGAGGGAAGGCAAGAATTCACAACAGGTATTTCCTTTTTGTTTATTAAGGATAGCAGAGACTCGTGCATGTCTGAAAGCTGAGGACACGGTGAAAGTTGACAGGAAAAAGTAGAACACACATGCCATGAAGATATATTATATTGCAAGTCCAGAGGAAATTCTTTGGATTCCAGGAGAGAAAGGAAGATTAAGTGTCAAGAATAACATGAGGTTAAACTGTATTTTATGAATCTTTAAATGTCTCCAGAAACTAATAACATTTCAGTTAAAAGACCCCAATTATTAGATCTCCTCAGTTATATCTCAAAGGCCTTTTATCTGCTTAAAATACATTTTTCAGGCCTAAATGGGCTATGAAGAGTAATGTAAGGGACTTGTGAGTCTACTACTCACCTTAAGAAATAAAACACTATCGATACAATTGAAGACCCCTTTGGACCCCATTTCTGATCATAACTCCTCCTCTCCCCACTTCCTCAAAAGGAAATCACCACCCTGAGCTTGGTGTTTATAATTCCTGAGCATTTCTTTGTATTAATGTGTTCGCGTTGACAGATACTGTTTTACACATTTTTATATTTTATTTAATTTATTTTTAAAAGATTTTTTCAATTACAGTTGAGATTTAATATTATTTTATATTAGTTTCAGGAGTATAACATAGTGGTTAGACAATTATATAATTTACAAGATGATTCCCCCCATACTCCAGTACCAATCTGACACCATACATAGTTACTATTATATATTTTTATTGATTTTTTTTATAGAGAGGAAAGCAGAGGAATAGAGAGTTAGAAACATCAATGAGAGAGAGACATTGATCAGCTGCCTCCTGCACACTACCTACTGGGGATGTACCCGAAACCAAGGTACATGCCCTTGACCGGAATCAAACCTGGGACCCTTCAGTCCACAGGCCGATGCTCTAGCCACTGAGCCAAACTGGTTAGGGCTGTTACTATATTTTTTACTATATTTCCTATGCTGTACTTTACATCCCCATGACTATTTTGTAACTGCCAATTTGAACTTCTTAATCCCTTCACCTTTTTTAAACACAGCAACACCCCTCCCCCACAAATCTGGCCACCTTCAGTTTGTATATTTTAGACAGATAGCATTATATTACATGTATTCTGTAACTTGGTTTTATCCCTCAATGTTTTTGTGATATTTATTTGTGTTGGTACATGTAGCTCTAGTTTATTAAATTTATAGTATTCCATTACCTGATTATATAATAATTTATTTATCTTTTCTCCTACTGAATATTTCTAGCATTTTCCAATTACAAACTCTGACATAATGAACCTTCTTACATATTACCTTGTACACATGTGCAAGAAATTATTTATGGTAAATACATACCTAGGGGTAAGATTGCTGGATTATTGAGAAATAAACATGTTCCACTTTTTTAAATATTAGCAAATTGTTCTCCAATGTAATTGTTCTTATCTACGTAACAGTTTTTGGAAAAGTGTCAGCTATTATCTCTTTAAATATTTCCTCTGCCCCATATGCTCAGTTCTTTCTTTCTAAAGCTCTGAATGGATACTTATCAGAACGTCTTAACCTATTTCTCTTTCATATTTCCTACCTCTCTGCATATCTGACCATTTCTTCACTTTTATTTTTATCACTCAACTAGTTTCACTAATTCTCTCTTTAGATGCATGCTATTTTATTTTATTTTATTAAGTTTTTAAAATAATTTATTGAGGCAACATTGGTTAATAAGATCATATAGGTTTCAAGTGTACAGTTCTATGATACATCATCTGTGATCTGCATGGTGTACCCACCACTCAAAGTCAAATCTTCCATCACTGTGTATTTGATCTCTTTATCCTTTCTACCATCCCTCTCCCCCTTCCCTCTGATAACCACCATACAGTTGTCTGTGTCTATGAGTTATAGTTTGTTTTTTCTTGTTTTCTTTTTTTTAGTTTTAAAATCATTTTTTTCTTTGCTCCAATGTTAGTGGGGCTTAGAAATAGTAGAAGTAAATGATATAATTTACCTCCATCTGTATCCAGGAGTAGAGTCCTTTTTTGAAAAAATATATTTTATTGACTTTTTACAGAGAGGAAGGGAGAGGGATAGAGAGTTAGAAACATCAATGAGAGAGAAACATGGATCAGCTGCCTCCCGCACACCCCCTACTGAGGATGTGCCCACAACCCAGGTACATGCCCTTGACCGGAATTGAACCTGGGACACTTGAGTCCGCAGGCTGATGCTCTATCCACTGAGCCAAACTGGTTAGGGCAATTCCAATTTTTCTCATCCTCCTTCACCAAGCAAATTGCTTTGTGTTTCCACTAACAGTGCTCTTCAGAGGTCTGGTTTCAAGTCCCACATTGATTGGGCCTTGTTTCTTCTGCTTTTTATGGTCTTTTAAAATAGAACCTCTCCTTGAGCAATTGTAAAAATCCCTGTAGACAGCTTGTCGTGAACACAGGTTTATGACTCTGTTTTCTTGATCTTTTAGGAATTTCTCCTACTTTCTTGTGAACTCAGCTTTGCATTAAAAGGGCTGTCAAACCCAGCAGCATGGCTCAGTGGTTGGCTGAGCATTGACCTATGAACCAGCAGGTCAGGGTTTGTTTCCCAGTCAGGGCACATGCCCAGGTTGTGGGCTTGATCCCTGGTGGGGGGTGTGCAGGAAGTGGCTGATCAGTGGTTCTTTCTCATCATTGATGTTTCTGTCTCTCTCTCCCTCTCCCTTCCTCTCTGAAATAAAAAATAAAATTTAACAAAGAATGTTAGTTGTATTTTATGTTGTTTTACAGAAGGACATTTCA
>PVJC01050265.1:0-11863 GCA_004026665.1 Murina feae
GTGGAGGACCCACTCTCCTACACGCCTGGTAGAGGCCCCCGGGGGGTGGAGCCAGGCAGCAGACCCAGGACAGCTGCTCCTGGACAGCCCGAGGAGGCCCCAGGCCGGACCCCCCCTCCCACTGAGCTGACACACCTGGCACAGCTATGCCGGCCGGCCTTGGAGGATCCCAGTGCAGAGCCGCCCTGCCAGCCTCCATCTTGGCTGGGTTAATTTGCATACAGCCGCAGTGATTGGCTGGTGAGCAGAGGCTCAGCCAGCCTAGGCAGGCAGTTGCAACAGAATCCTCTGGTTTGCTCTAGCTCCATGGCTGTTGGCCTCCATCTTGGCTGGGTTAATTTGCATACAGCCGCTCTGATTGGCTGGTGGTAACGGTCAAATTTGCATGTTTCTCTTTTATTATATTAGATATGACTGTTTCTTACAAATGAGTAAAATACCTGTATAGAGATGAGATAAGAACACAATATTGAGTTTAGGGTTTGGGTCTCGTTAAAAGAAACCGTACAGAAGTACAGTTCCCTGCTGAAGTTAGTTTTGACTCGCAAGTTCCTAATACATTTTTATTATTTCTCTTTAAGGAAAAATATTATTTTGAAAGATGTCATATTACACACCTGCATTTGCTTGAAACTTGGTAGCTTGATAAATTGATAAGATAACTGGGTCATATGTTAAGTTTTTTGAAAACCAACCCAAACATAGATCCCAATAAAAGAATGTTACACATTTCCTTTTAAAGGCTAAAAGTATTTCTCAGGGCTCTTAAATTACCATATCCTGATACCAAGGGAAAATAAAATCTGGACTTAGAGTCTTGTTTGTACTTAGAGGGCTTTCCGGACAGGAAAGCAGCCTGATGCAATGCAGTCAGCCACAATACCAGTGGGGTATTACAGGTGAACACTGCAGCTGTGCCACTCCACCACAGTGCATTACAACTGTATGCTGGAATATTTCCTGTACAGAAATAGGGTTTGGTTAACTTGGTTTCCCAAGAGTAGATCACATTAAAATGTTATAAAATCATGATTTCCTGCATTTGAATACTTGTGGTTTCTCAACTGGTTCCAATATTTTACGTTTTTGGAGTTTTTGTGTATGGCTTGTATTAGTGGAAGACGTATAGAAGCTTTCTTTTCCTTCTTCAAAATCAACTAAAAAGTACATACATATAAAAATAACTAATATTACAGCTAAAACATTTGAGATTGCAAACATATTTGTATTTTATGTCATTGTTAAATGGTAGATTTATACTTTGGAATAGACACGCCAAAAAAATTGGCAAATGCCATTATCAGATTAGATTTTTACTTATTAATTATGGAAAGTATCTTTATTTAACTGCATTGATTCTGTGTGATGAATATGTTTCTTCTCTTACAATTATAAATAACTGGTTATAAGAAGTGTTCTTCATGTTTTAAAGGACAGTTAAATCCAATCACAATCATAAATAGAAACCTCTTCTGTACTATACAGAGGCAAAGCTGTCTGTTACCTTACTAGGTTTTAATGTTTATATTGCTATTTATTCTCATTTCTACACATACATGGTCTCTTTCAGTTATCCATCAATCCATTATTTCATGCTCAGACCTCACTTTCTATTTCTTAACTATCTACTTCCCTACTCTCTTCCACTCATCTATTGAAAACTCTTGAAACTATCTACTTGTAATCTTTCCAGTGCTCTCTCCACTGGAGAATATATTTGGTCTTATCACCACCTTGACATTGCCATAAATGCAGTATATACTTTTGCTTAGTTAATGAGGTAAAATAACTTTCTATTAATAAAATAAGAGTTTCACAGTGATTATATACTTTCAAAAGTTATCAACTATGAATGTTCTACTGTGAAAGCCTTCCCTCCACCATCCCTAGAGATGGAAGGCAGAAAGAATTGGAGGAAATTGATGTAAAGGCTGCTTGGAGCAGGATAATAGATAAACTTTTAAGCTAAGAAGCTTAAAAGGAAAAGCTGAGGGATAAGATGGCTATAGAATTTTGAACGCCATCAAATTCCTGGAAACTAGAGGAGCATACATAAGTGTATGGCTGTGCACTTGCCCAGCAACGGCCTTACTGGTTCCAAACCTTTAAGGAAATCTTTAATCATTAACTGACCACTAACTCACTGAGTAAAAACTTCACTGACCATATGACAAAGAATACATGCAAACAACTACAACAAATAGTAGTGACAGGAAGCTCTGGGGAAGAGAGAGAATCAGATTTCCACAGTTGCCATTATTTACTAATAATAGTAATATAGTTAACCATATTACTATTTTATTGTGTCACTATTTTATTACTATTTTATTACATCACTAATATAATAAAATGTTATATCATTTAAAATGTTTAATTTTTGATCAAGAAAGTATGTGACATGCAAGTAAATATGAAAGTCTAGTCCATGTACAGGAAAAAAAACAATAGAAACTGTAACTAAGAAACTTAGATGTTGACCTTACTAGACAAAGACGTTAAGCACCATTTTGATCTTTTCTTTAATTTTTTAAAAATTTTTTATTGATTTTTAGAAAGAGAGAGATGGAGGGGGAAAAGAGTGGGGCGAGAGAGAAAGAGAGAAATCTATTTATTGTTATACTTACCCAGGTATTCATTGGTTGATTCTTGTATGCGCCTTGACTAGGGACTGAAGTCACAACCTTGGCATATTGGGATGACATTCTAACCAACTGAGCTACCCAGCAGGGCTAACCACTTATCCTATATAATCCTATATAATAAAGATGTAATATGCAAATGGTCATTACATAAGACTGACCATGTAACAACCAGATCAGCAGGAGGGTGGGACAGTGAGCTATAAGCGGACAGCAGAGAGCTATAGGAGAGGGCAGGGCAGCAAGCTATGAAGGGGGGTGGGGAGCTACAGGAGGGCAGGGCAGTGGACAGAGAGCTACAGGAGGGTGGTGCACATGTTCATGGGCAGGGCTACTAGTTTTACTAGTTTTTTTGGATATATATATATATATAATATATATATTCACACACACACACATATATATATATGTATTTTATTGATTATTTTTTACAGAGAGGAAGGGAAAGGGATAGAGAGTTAGAAACATCGATGAGAGAGAAACATCAATCAGCTGCCTCCTCCACACCCCCTACTGGGGATGTGCCTGCAGCAACCAAGGTACATGCACTTGACCGAACCTGGGACCCTTGAGTCCACAGGCTGACACTCTATCCACTAAGCCAAACCGGTTAGTACTACTAGTTTTAATTTTAAATATGCTCAAAGAATTTAAGAACAGCAATGTCTAAAGAACAAAAGGAAAATAAGACAATAGTGTCTAATTAAATGGAGAATAGCCCTGACCAGTTTGGCTCAGTGGATAGAGCATCGGCCTGCAGACTCAAGGGTCCCAGGTTCGGTTCCAATCAAGGGCATGTACCTTGATTGCGGGCACATTCCCAGGAGTGTGCAGGAGGCAGCTGATCGGTGTTTCTCTCTCATGGATGTTTCTAACTCTCTTTCCCTCTCCCTTCCTCTCTGTAAAAAATCAATAAAATATATTTTTAAAAAAATTAAATGGAGAATATCAATAAAAAGATAGAAGTGATTTGAAAAAAAAAAAAGAACCAAAGAGAAATTCCAGAGTTTAAAAGTATAACTGAAATGAAAAATTCATTAGAGTAGTTCAACAGCAGATTTAAACAGGCAGGAGAAAAAAAATCAGTGAGCTTAAAGTTACATTAATTGACATTGTTGAGTCTGAAGAACAGAAAGAAAAAAGAATGAAGACAAATGAACAGAACCTCAGAGATGTGTGGAATATAACATCAAGGGAATCAATATACTAGTATACATGATGGGAGTCTTAGAAGGGAAGAAAGAATATTTGAATAAATATGGCTGCACACTTGCCAAATTTAATGAAAAACATTAGTTGACACATCTAAGAAGCTCCATGAATTCCAAATAGAATAAACTCAAAGATTTCCACACTAAACACAGTCAGACTTTAAGAGAAAATAAAAAAAACAACAACCTTGAATGCAACTAGAGAGAAGTGAGTCATCATGTGAGGAATACTCAATAAGATTAGCAGCTGATTTCTCATCAGCAGCATTGAGGCCAGAGGCAGAGGAGTAACATATTCAAAATGCTGAAAGGAAATTCTGCTAAAGAGAAAAATAATTGCCAAGTTAGTATAAATGCCTGGGATTAATGGTAAAGATCAAAATGTATTCTGCATTTAGATTTCTTCCTAAGAATTCACTTTAAAGAATGTGGGACAGGAAATTGTTAATGACACATTATGGGGTCTGTTTTTCTTCTTTAATCCAAAAGTGACTAGTTTAAAAAGCATAGGATTTATAGCTAAAAGGTCTGCCACTAAGTGTGTAATCTTGAACATACTATCTAACTTCTCTAAGCCACAGTTCTCTAACTTCTCTACCTGTAAAATGGGAAACATATTTTTCTGACTATGACAATGTATAAGAAAAATCTTTGTAAATTGTAAATGGCTATTCACAAGGTTGTTTCATCTGCCAAGGCTGCCATCAGTATTATTATTACTGCAACTATCAAAAACACAGGTGGTGGTGGGAAAACATCTGCTCTTCCCCAACTGTAACCACCTGTTGACTTGGAGACCCAGGAAGTCTGGAAATGGGGTGGGAGGGTGACGAAGATGGTACCCTCTGCTGTAGCCAGGCTTTAGTGACTTAGTCCTGAAGGAAACTCCGGCTTCTATTACTGGCCAACCCTCCGTAGTCAGTTACCTCTATTTTGCCATAATATAAAGGAAAGGACAGTTAAGGCAAACTGATAGAATACATCGCTTACTAGATCTCTTGTTATTGTGCACAAAAATACAGGGAAGGCACTTCTGAATCCTTTGCCTGGTTTGCTTAGTGGGACTGAGTGGGCAAAGGACTAATGGCCCAGCTTCAGCAGCCCCTACACAAAGAAATCCGGACTTTTATCTGTGAGGACACACGGGCAGTTGCAACCCTGCTAATAGTCTTGGCAATACTATTAAGTAATAAAAACAAATTCAGTTTCAAATATTCTTTGCACCAAAAATATTTTTAAATCACCAACACACATGCAAATCTTCCCAAATTAGCCATCAAATGGAAACAAATTGTGGGATAACATTTTAAATGCAAAAATACACGTGCTCTTACCAGCTGGCAGATATACAACCTAAAATATATTCATATGCAGAGCCCACATATGCTTAGAGTACAGTTTATTATGTATGGCTGGCTAATTTTTTAGGTCCTGTCAAATAATGCATAGGAAAACAAAATGTAATAAAAATATATATAATCTTGACAGTCATTTGAAATGTACCATGTGTTACATGTGGAATGTTTTCCAGGGAAGCCAATTTACGTCTTCCCACTTCTCATGACTCAGTACTAGATATTCAGGCTTTCTAAACTATTTTTTGGCAACCAGACTTTCTTGGAATAGTCATCTTTCCTTCAACTTATTCTGTGCCGGCATTAATAATAAATCCTCAGCTATAGATATGTAACTAAAGATCATTCACATCATCTCTTTCAAACCTGAAAGCACATAATAAAGTTATTTTAAATAGATCACACAAAATAGAACCCATAATTATTCCTTGAGCATAATTAATTGCTACCACATGAAGCACAATATGGCCGCACTAGATTTTTAGTTTAATTATGTTACTACTAACCTAGAGATTAGCTGGGAAATGTCAGCTTCTCACTGGGAAAGGAAGATTAGTGAACTAATGGAAAGTTTGTTAAAAAGTGGGTGTGATTATAAAATAATTTGAAGGGAGTGGAGTGTTCAGTATATAAAACAACACCTTTTCAAAAGAAGCTAAAATTGTTACCTTTACAGCCCCTATCTACGTTAATTTAAGAACTATTAATCATATATCATGAATTGGACCCTGTACTCTAAGTTTTTTTGGAGAAATACCTGGAGTTCTTTAATAATAGTTAAAGAATAGAGAACACGGAATGCAAGCCAGGCCTCTGGAAGGAGCAGTAGGCTACTTTAGCCTCACAGCTTTGCCCCTACGCCTCCTAAATCGGAACTCAGTTCCAACCAGGCCTCGCTTCCTTCTTTCCTAGTCACCACTCAAACAATGAGACTTATCCTCTCTTGTCTAGATACTGATTTGGATCCTACTGTCCTCTTACCAACTCTTTCCTCTTCCACCTCCCAAACTCTTCCACTGAGCCTGCCGAACACCTGCTCTGTGGTTAGTGACTTACCAACCCTCAGCCTCTTCAAGCATCCCCTACCCCTTGAGCTTAAAGGAAGTCTTGCTGTCCCCTGGGGCTCTCTGCACCATTGTGACCCTCTGCGGTAGAGGCTGCTGATTCTCTGGGATCCCATGGTCAGGAGATGAGATGTTCTCCTTGCCCACCAGTGCCACTTGCCTTTATTCTTCTGCCCTCCTGTAAAATTCTGCTGCTGCTTCTTACACTCACTGCACCTAATTATGTCATCCTCACCCCTTGTGTTGCATCTGCTCACTTTTTTATCATTTTCCTTCTCAGAAGTCTTGGCCCCAGGGCTTCCAGCCTGTTTCTCCACTGCCGTCAGCATTCAGGCCAATGACCCAGCCAAATGCCAGCTTGATCTCCTTATCCGAGTGCTTTTCTCCCCACTCCATCTAACTACCCCCTCCACACACAGCCCTGGACCTTGACATCCAAAAGTCCTCTGCCTCCTGAATCGTCCATTCCAGCATTCTAATCTCCCTCGCCGTCTCTCAGTCTCTCCATCCTGCTTACTCAAGCCCTACTGTAGTCATCTAGTAAACTACTCGTATATATAAACCCATAGTTCTCTGATTTCTGCCTATCCCTCATCTTACTCTGTCTTCACATCCCCTTTAACTAGTTTATATTCTACTTCATCACTTCAAGCACCCTCTTGCAAACCAATACCCTAAGCTTTGCTGCTGTCTGTCCTTCCATTTCCTGCAAAAGGTTAAGGCTGGAAGACCCTATAACTGTGTCACATAGTAACTCCTCTCACTCTCTGAACAACCAACTCCGTACTCAAGATTTCTACTTGGATCACTCATTGGGGCCACCAATCCAGTTTGTCTAAAAATGAACTCACGATCTCCCCTCCTCTACACGAGACAAGTGATTCCTACCTCTCACTGAATGACATCACTACCCACACAGTGGTTTGAGCCAAAAACCTGGGAATCATTCTTGACACCTCCCTTTCTCATATATAATCAGTCACCAAATTTTTATGTCCCAGGAATCTCCCACATACCACTCCACTGCCACAGCCATATGCTAAGCTACTACCTTTCTAGCTTGAACCTTTTTAATCCTAATAGTAACCTCTACACAGTATCCAAAGGTTTTAAAAACATAAATTTGGCCGCATTAACTTCTTTGCTTCAAACCCTTCTAAGATAACCCTTTGATTTTATTAAGATAAGGCCCCAAATCCTCAATGCGACCTAAAAATCATGTTTTTTTATTGACTGCATTTCATAGATGAGGCTCAGAATCATTAAATAAGTTGCTCAAGGTCTTAGAACAGTGATTCCAGTGGCAGGGCCAGGGTTTCGTGCACACGAGATTTTTTTTTTTTAACGAGGGGGATTGAGGAATGTGGGTGACACTTTTATTGCTTTGAGGGCGGGGAAATGCTCAGGAGCTCTCGGTGGGGTGGACCCACAACTAAATTTTTTTAAGATGGAGAAATAGGAAAATACAAAGATTATATCTGTAAGATTTATAAATTTATGGCTCAATATATATTTAAATGGACAGTTGACTAAAGTTCCCTTTAAAATACTAATTATATTCAGTGTTATTAGCTTTTCTTTTGAAGTTTTGAAGATAAATATATTCTTATAATGGGAAAAGAGTTAATATGTGACTTTTGCAAATGCATTTACAGGCATGCAATTTTAAAATATTTTCAACAGAATTTTCATTGGGAGCGAATTTATTAATAACCCTTTTTTTAACCAAGGAAAATGGTGTGTATAAAGGAAAATCCTGACAAACATATAACTGGCATATTTGGGGATGTATTTCTTTAGTAGTTTTTTATTGTTTTTTGAATTTTCAGAGTAGCCTGGAATGTTCCAATTGAAGTATGTAACCACAGAGCCAGCCTCACACATAGTTGCAAAATAAATAAAGTTTTTTATTTGGTTTTCTTCCAAGTTGCTCTTTTTTATCTCAGTTACTCTCCTCTAAGCCCATGTTGGTGCAGTCCACTGTGATTGCCATGAGACTGCCAATGGCTGGCCACAATAGTTCCCAGCCTGGATTCCCTTAGGTATGGACCTATTCCAACCCACGCCTCGTACATCAGAACGTACAGGCCCCACTCTGCTTCCCAACGAGACAGCTAATTCTCCTGAGCTATTAGTTGTTAATTTAATGGAGAACGTCTGGAGACAATACCAGAAACAAAGTATATTTTCACCCTTTTCTGTGTAACTTCTCTACCACAATGAAGGTAATAGAATAATACATTCTATTATTTGTATTTTAAAATAGGTGTTTTAAATATGCTTTTCCTAAACTCATTTGTCCTCTTCCATTGAAACTTTTATATTCTTACACATATGTCTTACACCACTTCCCACATCTTACCACCTTTGGTTGTGAGTGTCCTAAGCCAGAGGGCTGACTTACTGGCAATCACTGGCAGTCCAGAGAGGAATTAAGCAATAAGATATTCCTTTATCTCTCAAGTCCTAGCCAACATGAAGGGACACGTGGTAACAGGTGTGCAGCAGAAAACTGTTGAACTGTGATTATAATGTTTCTGAACATCCAGGTTCAGAGTTTACTATTCTCTTCCAATTCCAAGCTATTTTAAAGAAAACTAGCAACCAGTACTCTTAATTACCACTGCCTAATCTGATCATAGCACCCAGGCTTCAGAAGTGTTCTTTGAGCATGAGAAGGATAAGTAATTCATAACTAACATTTCCTAAACTTTTCGGATGTGCTACTAAATGAGATGCTTTGTCCCATTTAATCCTCCTAATAGTTCATGACAGTAGTTCTGTTACCTTCCCCTTGTTAGAGGTATAGGAACTAATGTTAAAAAATTAACCTGCCCAAGAATGCAAAAGCTAATGGAACTAAGATTTGAATCTCATTAGGTCTGACTCCATGTTTATGCTTTAACTTTTATATTTCTTTGTGGTGGAGTTTTAATGTGTCAGAGATGGGCCGAATCACCCAGTACGTGATTCACTCACTCGTTCATTCATTCATGAATTATTTATTTATTTACTCAACTTTTTTTTGAACATTCACTGTATACACTTTTTCAGGTGCTATGAAAACCCATAGCTTAGCCAATAGAAATCATGCCCAAGAATGTGTCTACCAGGGACGATGTTAGATATAGAAATAACTGTGACATGAGGGATACAGGGGTAAGGGCTATGAAGCAGATCCAGTTTTAAGAAAAGCATTGTAGTTCAGAAAAAGGAGAGGTGAAAACACGAAAAGAAGGTGGTATTTCACTTGAACCTTAATAGATAGGAAGGATTTAAGAATGAGACAGCAAGCAGCATAGTTCCCATTTGCACCCACTAAAACCTTTTTTATTTTAATATAGATTCCTTGCAGTTTGGAATACTGGGATGAACTCCAGAAGGTTTTTGTTGCATTTCGAGAATTTAGTCTGTCTGAAAGCAAAGTTTGTGAACTGCAGTTGCCAGATGTCAATCTTGTGAATGACCAGAAGACACTGGTATCCTCGGATCTTTGGAGAATTGTCTTGAACAGCAGTCAGAACGGAGCTGATGACCAAAGGTAACTCAATAGGAATGGAATAGAGGCCTTATGCTGGGAGCCCATCGTCGTCATCTTATCTGGTGACCCCTAACTTAGCTCTGTCTCAGTGGCTAGCAGCTGTATCTGCCTCAACTACAGATGAAACAGGAAGCAGAGAGAGCTGGTGTGAAATCTGTGTGCTAAAACTTGTTTTGCTCATACTAAGCCTTGACTAAGAACCT
Source organism: Murina feae (assembly GCA_004026665.1). Lineage (NCBI taxonomy): Eukaryota > Metazoa > Chordata > Mammalia > Chiroptera > Vespertilionidae > Murina > Murina feae. The sequence continues at coordinate 10,014 of PVJC01050265.1, forward strand.
CTTCCTTAAATAAAAAAAAAAGTGCGAAAAACAAACTACCAAAAGAATCTAGTCATCCTGAACCAAAAAATATAGACAACGAGCCATATATACCTCACAATTTGTATAATGATAACCTTAGGAAATTGGAGGATGAGGGAAATGGATAAATAGATTGAATTGTTTCCTTCTAAAAAGATAACTCTTGGAAATAGTTCCTTCTTAAGTGGTTTTTAGAATAACTTTAAAAGACAAACCTCCAGACAGTAGAAAAACTTGGCTAACCAAAATAATATACCCAAAGGATTTCTAATAGCCAAACTTTTATTTAGCTCTAGATTTGTTTTGGTCATATCAATCTCTAGAGCTATAGAGGTATTCTGACCCATGTCCCCAGAGCTTCCTGTCGCATACCTGCTACAGGATGCCTGGTTACTGGGAAAAAGGACCCAGATTGTCCCCATTTCCAGTGTTCTCCACTAACTGAACTAGAGAAAAGATAGCCTCAGCATTTTCTCTTCATGCTCCCATAAAAGAAGTAATCGCATCACACGCAGTGGAACGTTCCTTTGTCCATGTGATGTTCTGTGGACAGTGGCCTGTGACCCCTCCTGCTGCCCACTGTTTCCTGTGTCCTGCCTTCCAGTTCTCCTGATGGAAGAATCTTACTCCTTTTATATAATCCCTCTCTTTTTTTTCTCCCCCAAATGGTATCTGACACTAACAGAGGGAGAGATCCACCATTCAAACACCCTGAAAATCAACTGGTTTTTTGTTACCTTTATTTTTGCCCATTAATGTACACCTTTACAAGCTCATAATCATAGTACACCATTTGATATTCTGATTTTTACTTTATATTTTATAGAGTTTGAATGCTTTCTCTCTTTTTTATTAATAACAATGTATGTTCATTGACGAATATCTGGAAAGTATGAAACTATTCCAGGCATAATTACACCACAGTGAAAAAACCTGTTGTTAACATTTTAGTCTGTTGCCTCCCAGTCTTCTTAATTAATGAATTTGTATGCATAATAATAATATGTTTCATACTTTACATATTCGATTTCTAGGTCATTTGGACTCTTCAAAAATGATTACCTTTCTCAGAGGGTACCCAGTAATATACGATTAGTGAAAATGTATCAGAGGAGAGGGGTCTTGATTTTACCTATATGTAATGCAGCAATGAAAAGAACACCCATCCTGTGAGAATTAGCAGATGGATGGAAAGACTGCCTATTCTAAGTATAGGTTACCTAGTTAGAAATGAGGAAACCTCAAAAAATAGAACTATGTGTAATAAAATTTACTGTCAGGTTAGAAATCATTTCTTGATTCTAATTATGAAAGAATGCATTTTCATTATTAAAAGGAGCATTTTAGACAAGGTTAAATCCTCTGAATCTGAAACATCCATAAAAATTACTTTTGTGGTAAGCTTAGCACTACAGAAATGTAGAACCTTTGGGGATTGGAAATTTATGCAGACAATCAAATTCAGGCAATTTTTCACCAAGCTTCTGACACTGTAAGCACAGATCTTTTGCCCTCACCTGGGATTTTTCAACTTACCTAATATTTCACAATTGATCTTCCTTTAAATTGTTTGAGATTAACTATTTTTCAGGTAGAAACTGATATTAATGAAATTGAAATTTAAAAAGTTTGTTTAAAAGCCCACATAATAAAACACTATTAGGACATTTTTCAGAATGGGCAGTAAATTCTAGAAAGAAAACATCAGTGCTTTGATGAATGTCAACATTTTTTTTTAATTTATCTTTATTGTTCAGATTATTACAGTTGTTCCTCTTTTTTCCCCCATAGCTCCCCTCCTCCCAATTCCCACCCCAACCTCTGACCTT
>PVJC01050266.1:0-11865 GCA_004026665.1 Murina feae
CTTAAAGGAACAGTGTATCAATTATAGAAGATAACCCCAGGCCTTCAAGGAACAGTATCAATTATAGGAGAAAAAACTCCAGAAACCTGCGTCCAGCCAGCCTTGCTGGGACTTTGGGTCAATGGGAGCTGTGGGCAGCCTGAAAGCCCCTCACCCAGGCTGGTCAGGCATGCCAGCAGGTGGACATCCCCCGAGGGGTCCCAGACTGCGAGAGGGCACAGGCCAGGCTGAGGGACCTCCCGAGTGCACAGAGCGGCTGCAGGGCGGGACAGCGCAGGACCCAGGACCCGTGAGTGGGAAAGAGGCGGCAGGGTTGGAGGGCACCGGGAAGCGGGTAAAAGGCGGCGGGAGGGGGGTCTCGGCCTGCTTGGTGGCTGCCCAGGCCCTTTGCGGGACACCGGGGAGCGGGAAAGCAAGGCTGCAGGGGCCGGGGTCCTGCTTGGCAGCTCCCCAGACCCCTTGGCGGCACCGGGAAGTGGGAAAGGAAGGCAGCAGGGGACGGGTGAGTGGGAAAGAGTTGGCCTGCTTGGTGGCTTCCCAGATCCCTTCCGGGGATCGGAGCAGAAAAAGGCTGGCCTGACCACAAGGCAGGATTTTCCCTGCTTTCTGGTGGCTGGAGGAAGATGGGCAGTAGGCAAGCTTAGGAGGCAGGCCACACCCAGCCCTGGCCACGCTCAAAAAAGAACAACATGCTGGGGAGGGCAAGAGTCTGAGAGATCAACATAGAGGGGATGCCTGCTCCAAGCCTTGACGGTGTGCCTGGGGCAGGCCCCCAGCAGGTAGACACACACAGGAGGACTGCTCCGAGCCTCAGATGCGGCTGGGGGCAGGTCCCCAGTGGTAACACACACACATACACACACACACACACAAGGCGCCTGGCAGACTGGGGCCATCATAGGACATCCACTGAGGGGTCCCAGACTGTCAGAGGGCACAGGCCGGGCTGAGGGACTCCCTCCACCCCGAGTGCACAAATTTTTGTGCCCCGGGCCCCTAGTATTTATATAAAAACCCTGGTTGTAACACGTCACTTCTGAGGCTCGACCAGCTGGAAGGAAGTCAGGCCTGTAGGGGTCGTCTTGGCAACAGCTGTGCCCTCCCCCAGTTGTTTCCCACGAGGGCCAGGTTTCAGGCAGGAAGCGTGGAACCACTGAGTCCTGGGTCACCTTGCCAAGGGCTGCGCCCTCCCCCAGCTGTTTCCCCGCAAGGGCGAGGTTTGAGGCAGGAAGCGTGGAACCACTGAGTCCTGGGTCACCTTGCCAAGGGTTCCCCCCCCCCCCCCCAGCTGTTCCCTGCTAGGCCTGAGGGCAGAGCCCACCCTCAGAGCACCAGGAGTGCCCAGCAGCAGTCAGTCCTGGGTTGCTGAGGTGGAGGCCACGCTGTGGTAGAACTCTGGGTCTGCGCAACAGGAGGTGAGGCCGGCCTTCAAACCCTTCAAACCAGACCCTGGCAGTAAGCAAGCGGGAGCCCCATTCCTCACAGAATCCGTGTTGGATAGCTTGCTGTCAGGGGCCTGCCAGCTAGGAATCCTGTTCACCTGCGTGAAGTTTTAATACATTGTACTGGAGGTCGTGGTGGTACTGTTTTACCCACAGCATCTACAGGAATTGCTGCAAATTTACTTCTCAGTGGAAGCACCTTTCATTCCCAGTATAAATTACCGATTCCATTAAATGAAACTTCAATTTCTAGACTCAGTATAAACAGTGACGTTGCTAAAACTATTAAAAAGGCCCAACTTCTCATTATTTATGAATGCACCATGGCATCCACTCATGCTATAAACGCCATAGACAGATTACTAAGAGAAATTATGAATTTGAATGTTGTATTTGGTGGGAAAGTTCTTCTTGGAGGGAATTTTCGACAATGTCTCAGTATTGTACCGCATGCTATGTGATCGGCCATAGTATAAATGAGTTTAAAGTACTGTTTGGAGATGTTTCAGAAAGTTATCTCTTACAACAAATATGAGATCAGAGGATTCTGCTTATAGTGAATGGTTAGTAAAATTTGGAGATGGCAAACTTGATAGCAGTTTTCATTTAGGAATGGATATTATTGAAATCCCCTGTGAAATTATTTGTAATGGATCTATTAAAGCTACCCTTGGAAATACTCTGTCTATAGATAATATTAAAAATATATCTAAACGTGCAATTCTTTGTCCAAAAAATGAGCACGTTCAAAAATTAAATGAAAATTTAGATATACTCGATGGAGATTTTCACACATATTTGAGTGATAATTCCATTGATTCAACAGATGATGCTTTTGAAAAGGAAAATTTTCCCATCCAATTTCTTAATAGTATTACTCCTTCGGGAATGCTGTGTCATAAATTAAAATTGAAAGTGGGTGCAATCATCATGCTATTGAGAAATCTTAATAATAAATGGGGTCTTTATAATGGTACCAGATTTATTATCAAAAGATTACGACCTAACATTGTTGAAGCTGAAGTATTAACAGGATCTGCAGAGGGAGAGGTTCTTCTGATTCCAAGAAATAATTTGTCCCCATCTGACACTGGCCTCCCATTTAAATTGATTCAATGACAGTTTCCCGTGATGCCAGCATTTGTGATGACTATTAATAAACCACAAGGACAAATTCTAGACAGAGTAGGAATATTCCTACCTGAACCCATTTTCACACATGGTTAGTTATATGTTGCTTTCTCTTGAGTTTGAAGAGCATGTGACGTTAAAGTTAAAATTCTAAATACTTCATCACAAGGGAAATTAGTCAAGCACTCTGAAAGTGTTTTCACTCTTATTGTGGTGTACAGGGAGATAATAAGTTTAATCACTTTATCAGTCATTGTTTGCATCACTGCTGTTTTTGTATCATGTTTTTGTTTTTATATCATGCCTCTTATATCCTTTTGCTACTGTTTGTTTATTAATAAACTTATATATTCATATACATTTTACTAATTTCCTTTCATCTCTCACACTTCTATTATAGAGACAGGGCAAATAGCAATATTAAAATATTTCCGCTAATTAATTCCCTTTTAATGTGCACAAATTTCATGCACTGGGCCACTAGTAATATATAATGATTAGAGTATTATTAATTTATTTATTATTAAGTCCAAGAATTCTCTTGTGTTTATTTCAGAACTTTATCTTTTGACAAGTTGGTTCAGAGGGCAGCTGAAGAAAAGCATAAAGAATTCTTTATTTCAGAGGTAATTGGTTCTGTTTTTTAGAAAACATTAATATCTATATACTAAATGGATTTTCTTATAAGAGACTATTTTATGTACAAGAGCTGTATCCTTCTCTAAGAGCCACTCTTACGGCTTGGTTGTATATGCCGTAGATATTAGTTCTATTTATTAGGTCACAAATCTGGCCAGATTATTTTTCTGTGCCTCAGTGTACTCAACTAAAATATGAATCATAACAGTACAATTCACTAAGTCCAATCCATAGAGTAATTATTAGCACAGTGCCTGACTAGAAACTACTCATTAAATGTTAGCTATTAGTATTACTCCCATTGAAAATGCTTTGGTTTGATATACCAAGTTCAAATGCTAATGAAGAACTATTTATTTTATTATTAATTACTATCAGTGTGATTACTTTTTTTTTTAATTTGCTTTAACATTTATTCAGAAGAAGTCTACTTATTTACATTATAATCCACCTTTAATTCAATTTAAATATCATGGAACTCCTGAGCAATCCTGCCTGTTAGAGGAGTTCTGTGGGCTAGCAGTGTCTAAGCTTTTATCGTTTTGCTCAGTCATTAGTTGGGGGAACTCCAAGAAGAGCAGGACGTTGGTTCAAAAAGTGAGGTGGACCTGAAGGAGCTCACGCTGACAGCTGTACATCAATCACACTCTTAAAGGGGGGTCTGAGAAGTGAGTTTCTGAATCTGCCATATGGATTATTTACATTCTGAAATAGTAGGACTGGTAGAAAACTCTTAGAATTTTGAGAACATATTTTGAAACCTGTCTAGCCAGTAATAAATTCATAGAATTTACTTGATATGGTACTATCTAATAATATAAAAACAATTAACCTGAAAGTTTAAATTTCTCATCTATAATCTAATAAAAGAGTAATATGCAAATTGACCATTACCCAAGACACCTAAGCCACGCCCACCAGCCAAGCCACGCCTCCCAGCCAACCAGAGCGGCTGTATGCAAATTATCCCAGCCAAGATGGAGGCCAGCAGCTATGGAGCTAGAGCAAACCAGAGGCTTCTGTTGCAACTGCCTGCCTAGGCTGGCTGAGCCTCTGCTCACGGCCACGCCCACCAGCCAATCAGAGCGGCTGTATGCAAATTAACCCAGCCAAGATGGAGGCTGGCAGGGCAGCTCTGCACTGGGAGCCTCTGCAGCCGGCATAGCTGTGCCAGGTGTGTCAGCTCAGTGGGAGGGGGGGGTCTGGCCTGGGGCCTCCTTGGGGCATCCAGGAGCACCCGTCCCTGGTCCACTGCCTGACCCCGCCCCCCCGGTGGCCTCCACCAGGCGTGCGGGAGAGTGGGTCCTCCACGGGGCTTGCAGGGGCAGCCATCCCGGGTCCACTGCTTGGCTCCGCCCCCCGGGGGCCTCCTTGGGGCGTCCAGGAGTGCCCGTCCTGGGTCAGCTGCCTGGCTCTGTCCTGGGGGCCTCCGTGGGGTGTCCAGGAATGCCTGTCCTGGGGGCCTCCTCGGGAGCGTGCGGGAGCACCCGTCCAGGGTCTGCTATCTTCATCCGCCCCCCAGGGGCCTCCTCAGGGCATGCAGGAGCGTGTGCTGCATAGTGTGGAGAATCCGAAGCCAGTCCACTGCCCGGCTCCACCCCGGGTGTGTTTGCTCAGCAGCAGGGCCCCACCGAGGGATCCTGCACCAGCGTCCGCCCCTGACTCGCCACCCAGCTCTGTGCCAGGTGTGTCCCCTCAGCGGTGCGATCGTGGGCCCTCCGGTGGGAAACGTCCAGGCCTGCATTCACCAGCCCTCCCACCCCCCAGTGCCGAACCCTGAAGGGGCTGTGGGCAGGCTGAAAATGGCCCTCAACCCCTCACCCAGGCTGGCCAGGCATGCCAGCAGGTAGACATCCCCCCCCCGAGGTGTCCCAGACTGCAAGAGGGCACAGGTCAGGCAGAGGGACCCCCACCCCCCAAGTGCACAAATTTTTGTGCACCGGGCCCCTAGTAATCTATAATAATAAAAGCATAATATGCTAACTAGATCAGATGTCCTTCTGGACGAAGATGGGGCTGCGAGGGCCGAGCCCATTGCACGAATTTCATGCACTGGGCCTCTAGTATAGATTTACAAAAGCAAATAAAGTTTAATAAAGTAAATGAAGTTTGGGTTAACAGTTAATGTAGGTATAAAAACAGCAGAATGCCCCTCTTCTTGACCCAGTATATCTCAGTTATCTAATTCTCATAGGAAACACAGGCAACAGAAATATTTTCTAATGCAAACAATTCCTTACTATAGCTACTAAGTGCAGAACAATTGGTGATTTTTTGTATTGTATCAAATTTATTGCTATAAAATGACATTTCTAATTCACATACATGAGCTGACTCTTAAGAATTTGGCTTGAGAATTTATATAATCAGGGATAGTCTTAGCTTGATAAAATACAATTCAGAATTTTAAAAAATTATTAAAAGTATATTTTATTTATCCCCTATTATACATTTGTATTATATTAAAGAACTTTTTTGTTGGCACTCAGCAATACTTTGAGATCATGTGTGCTGTACAGATGGGAATTCTTTAAGTCTTAAGACATTGTTGAGTCTAAATAATTTGGAGTATAAAGTCTAAATTGAACAATGTGGCTTTAGATGTGGTATGTGTGTATTGCTTTTAACTTACATTTTATGGATTCAGTCATTACAAGCAGCATGTAAAGACTTTTCTTCATATGGCCACCAGAGAGCATTAGTAGAAAGGGTAAGGAAATGTAACTTTTTGGAAAACGACTTCACTGGGTTAGATTGTAATACTTGCTTCCTTTCATCTTTCCAATATTTCTAAGTGAGTATTGATGTTATTTCTCTTTGGGACATTTAAGGATGAAAAGTACTACTTACGGTCACTTGGGGAAGACCCTAGAAAGGTAAGAATTCTGAATATGAATTAGTTGCTTCAAGCTTAAATGGATGTATATATGTAAACTGGCGCTATAATTTTTATACTTGCTGCCTGTCACATGATCTGTTTTATAGTTTTTCATTCTTAATGATTCGAATAAGTATGATTATTAAAAGTTGATAACTTAGTTTTTAAAGTAGGACCATAGAATCTTAGTGTTTAAAGTCATCTACTGGTAATCTGTACACAATTAAGAAATTCTACTGTATATTTTACATATTGCAATAAAATATAAACTTAAATAATTATAAAAATTCTGAATTACTCATATAAGCTTTGACATGCATTCAGGGTCTAATTTATATGACTGTAGTGTTAAAGAGTATTCCTAAAATAATTAAGTAAGATTACATTAGTTCTTTGCCTTCGTTCTCCTTCCTCAGACCACAGGTTTACATAGTTGATAACATTCAAGTTGATGACTCCTAAACTTAAAATATTTAGTATTAGATAACAACTGTATGAATCTTGCTTAAAGTAGGAAGAACCTTTCTATAAATGAAGCATATTAAGCTAAACAGTGTTAAATCTGCAGTCTTGATACACAGTGTGTATTACTTCATTGATGGCTGTGGTCTTGTCCTAGTATTTTAAAGTAGTGACTAGAGTTTCACTCCATTTCTCTTGTATCATGGGTTCTGATGGCAGTCTTAGATAACATAAGCATTATGTTAGATAACATAACATGTGCCACTGTTGTTTTATTAAAATTCTTATTGTGTTCCTCTCAATGCAGGATGTTGCAGATATCAGAAAGCAGTTTCCTTTATTGGAAGAAGATATTAAGTTTCCAAAATTCTTCAAAGAGGAGCAGTTCTTTTCCAGTGTTTTTCGAATTAGCTCACCGGGATTACAACTTTGGACCCACTATGATGTATGCTACACAGATGAGAAACCTAAGCTACTGTAGATGTTTAGCATTGATAGATTTAACAGTCACAGTTTCAGCTCTGTGAGCTACCCTAAATATCTTTGACATGTAATTTGCTAAAACATGAGGTTGAAAACAGATGCTCTGCAAGGCGGTGATATGGAAATGAATTGTTAGCTAACACCAAAGCCTAGTTGATCACATTTGCATTCTCAGTGGTCTTGTTCTTGATTCATCAACTATATAAAATAAATAAAAGGCTAAGTGACCAGTTGACCAGCCGGCCAGTGGCTATGATACATACTGACCACCAGGGGGCAGACAACGCAGGAGCTACCGAGCGACAGCAACTTTGCAGAGTGCCCTTGCACTCCGCGACTTCTCAGGGGATGTTGGACTGCCGGTTTTGGCCCAGTCCTTGCAGGCCAGGCCGAGGGCCCCCACTTGCCAGAGGAACCCTGCTTACTCTGTAGACACCCTTTGAGCCCTGGTGCTGCCGTAGGTGCAGCTGGCCAGGGAAGGACTGCGGGAGGTTGCCTCCAGGGCATGTCAGGTCCATCTCACCCAGTCCCACCCCACCAACCACCTTCTAGTTAATGTCCTTTCAATGTGCATAAATCTGCATGAATCTGTGCACCGGGCGTCTAGTCATAGATAAAGTTTTATTCAGTGTTTCTGTTTTGTTAACACCTGAGAAATGGCCACCAGATGAGGAGGAAAATGGTGGAAGTAGAAAAAGTGATAAGGTGTGGTATGAGTCAGAAGCTTGTGGACAGCCATTTTCACTCATTAGAAGGTCTTAGGTACATATCCCCTGGGTGTGTCAGATGTCTATTTGTTGAGTAGCAAGATGTGTAGATTATTGATCTTGATAATTTATTCTATGGTGTTACAAGTTTATTTGCTTAATGGATAGAAATGTTTTACAAACTTTAAAAATCTGATATTATGTATGCTTTGGTGTTGGGTGAAGAAATTTAGGAAGCTAAAGCTAATACCTAATCCTATATAATAAAAGGGTAATATGCAGATTGACGCTAATAGCAGAAAAACTGGGAATGACTGGTCACTATGCCACACACTGACCACGAGGCAGTGCGCTCCCTCAGGGGGAGCTCTACTCAGCCACAAGCCAGGCTGATGGCTGCCAGCACAGTGGTGGTGGCAGGAGCCTCCCCTGCCTCCTCAGCAGTGCTAAGGATGTCCGACTCCAGCTTAGGCCTCTTCCCACTGGCAAGTGGACATCCCCCAAAGGGCTCCTGGGCTGCCAGAGGAATGTCTGACTGCCAGCTTAGGCCTTATTTCCCAGGGAGAGGGCCTAAGCCAGCAGGTGGACATCCCCTGAGGGGTCCCAGACTGTGAGAGGGCACAGGCCGGGCTGAGGGACCCCTCCCTCCTCCCACCCCTCCCCCCAAGGGCACAAATTTTTGTGCACCAGGCCTCTAGTATGTTTATAAAGATAAAGGAATTCTTTTTTTAAAAAGTTCTGAATCCACCTATATTAATTTTTATAAGTATGTTTTATAATTCAGCTGACAACCTCTTGAGGGGATTTTAACATAGTAACTTTATAATTAAGTGAGATAGACAAAATCCTAGCATATTGTTTTTTAAAGGTCATACATAATTGATATGGTGAGAAAATGATGTGATAACTCAAATACAGTTTAACTGAATTCTTGGATTATACTTTTAATTTTACATAGTATCCTTTTTATATTGAGTTATGGAATATCATAAAGCTTTTCTTAAATTAAAAATAAGTCAAAGGAATAGTAGTAGTAGTATGCAGGGTGTCCCCACCAAAATTATACACACTTTGAATGGCTATCAAGTCAGTGTTTATCAACATACAGATTATTTTCAAAATTAAATGAGCTACTAACTGGTATACAGGCTTTGGTTATAAAGTCAGTGTTTATTAACATACAGTTCATTTTCAAAATTATCAGCTGTTAAAGTGTGTATACAATTTTTGGGATACCCTTTGGTTGTTATATAGTTAAGGTTTATAAGGTGGATAAAAGGAAAAATGCTTAGGTAGAAATGATCTATGTATATATATAAAAGCCGGTCACTATGATGCGCACTGACCACCAGGGGGCAGACGCTCAATGCAGGAGCTGCCCCCTGGTGGTCAGTGCGCTCCCAGGGCCAACCTCCTGCATTCCCTTCCCCCAGCCAGCCAATCAGTCCCAGTTGCCAGCCAGGCTGGAAAACCCCACCCTTGCATGAATTCATGCACCAGGCCTCTAATATGTAAATAATCATGAATATATCTTGTTTGTGTTTATTTTAATTCTTTAGTTGAGAATTATGTAACTCTGGCTTTTAATATTTTTCACAATCTCTACCAACAAAGTGCACCCTTGCATACACAGGAAGAGTCATGATTGCTCCAGTAAAAAATATGTCAAAATTTGCAAAGTTATAATATTATAGAAATAATTTAAAATTAAGATGCCTGTAAACCAGCAGTTGCCAACCTTTCAGACCTCGTGGACCCCCGGTTGGTGACTGCTACTCCAAAGGTTTCCTTAAACCAGGGGTTGCCAACCTTTCAGACCTCATGGACCGGCAGTGGTCTGCGGACCTCTGGTTGGCGACTGCTGCTATAAACAAATTATGGCCATATGTTAAATTATTGAAAGAGCAGTGGTTGTCACAGTACCTTGTATTTTTCCAGCACCTAATATTTCCAAGTGCTTTTAATTTGTTGTTGAATACTGGCCTTCTAGCACTCCTGGACAGGTAAGTAATAAAACCAAAGCAGGGAGCCTCAAATAGGTGTCACTACCTTTCCTGTCATAATGGTGAGGCAACTACAGATTTCCTGATGCTTGCCAGCCCTTTCCATTTTAAAGCAGTGCTACAGAAATATCTTCAATAAATGAACAGTGGTGTTTTTAATACAAATGTTTTCATTGTTACATTAGAACATTACTCTTAAGATTTTATATAATGTGAGCCAAGTCTTATTAAAGGATAGGATTTACAGTTCACTGTTTGGAATACAATTGGTTTTGTTTATGTGAATTTTAGATACTGTTTATTCATAAGTTATTACTGCTTTCCAGGTAATGGATAATTTCCTAATACAAGTGACAGGAAAAAAGCGTGTTGTACTGTTCAGTCCTCGAGATGCCCAGTATTTATATTTATCAGGTATTTTCTTTTTTTTTAAGTTTTTGTTTTTAAAGATTGGTTTATTCAGTACTCTTTTTTGAGACATCTCTCAGTTCTCATAGAAAACCATGTTAGGGCTTCTTCCTAATTAAAATGTATTGTGTTCCATTGTGTATGTGTATACATGTAATGATAGGCTGTATGAAGAATGAGATTTATAGATTTTCTTAATTGTATTACATGAATGGCAGTGGTCATACATAAAGGATGAGTCACTGGAAAATGTATTAGGTTTCAGGAGAATAGTAATTGTTTTCACAGTGTGGGTATAGAAACTCATTATACAAAAAAGAATACATTTTCAAATTTATATTTATAATTACTTTTATAAAAAGGCTAACTTTGCTCAATATGTATTATTCTTTTTTGGAACATTTCAGGTACTAAATCACAAGTACTAAATATAGATGACCCAGACTTAGCTAAGTATCCACTGTTTTCCAAGGCTAGAAGGTATGAATGTTCCCTTAATGCTGGAGATGTACTATTCATTCCTGGTAAGATTTCTGGACCTTTGTAATTTGCTGTTTATAAAATTTGTACTCTATCGCATACCCACTATATGATTTTTTAGTCCAAAAATATATTTGTTTTATGTATGCTGGCCTATAAAAGATGATTTTTATACACAGTGTGTGTATGTGTTTTAAAGTATGCTTTGGCAAATTCTTATAAAGTTAAATCTTATTTTTTGAAGGCAACCTATAAGTATTCTATTATACTTTTTCTATTAAATGACATCAAGGAAGATGATTTATATCAGGGAAAAGATTATATCTGGTTGTTCTTTTTAATCATTTTATTTAAAAAATATTTATTTTAGAACTGTCATTTCAGTATTTACCAAGAAATGGTAAATGTATTTCAAAGCCAAAATAGAGATTTTATTAAATATCAAAATGTTATAATCTTTAACACCTGTGATATCTTATGTTCATTATTTTCTACAGTTTGCATATATTTCTTAATTTCTTTGTAAATAGGCATTAGTTGTTGGTGCTAACCAGTGATATAATTAACATCTATAATTACTAGAGGCCCAGTGCACAAGATTCATGCACGGTTAGCATCCCTGGGCCTGGCTGACGATCAAGGCCAATTGGGGCCTTCCTTCCCTTGGCTGCCAGCTGGCACCTTCCTTTGTTTTGCACCACTCCCCCAGTGGTCAGCGCATGTCATAGCTAGCAGTCAAACTCCCGGTTGGTTGAACTCCTGAGGGGACAATTTGCATATTAGCCTTTTATTATATAGAACTAGGGGCCCGGTGCACAAAAATTTGTGCACTCGGGGTGGAGGGAGTCCCTCAGCCCGGCCTGCCCCCTCTCACAGTCTAGAATGCCTCAGTGGATGTTCTATGATGGCCCCAGTCTGCCAGGCGCCTTTTGTGTGTGTGTGTGTGTGTGTGTGTGTGTGTGTGTGTGTCACCACTGAGGACCTGCCCCCAGCCCCATCAGAGGCTCGGAGCAGACCTCCTGTGTGTGTCTACCTGCTGGGGACCTGCCCCCAGGCACACCGTGGAGGCTTGGAGCAGGCACCCCCTCTGTGTTGATCTCTCAGACTCTTGCCCTCCCCTGCATGTTGTTCTCTTTTTTGAGCTGTGACCAGGGCTGGGTGCGGCCTGCCTCCCAAGCTTGCCTACTGCCCATCTTCCTCCAGCCACCAGAAAGCAGGGAAAACCCCACCCC
>PVJC01050267.1:0-11866 GCA_004026665.1 Murina feae
TAAAAAGAAAAAAAGAAGAATGCAAGTCCTAACTCCTTTTTCACAGAGAAGGCAACAACCAGGAGAATTTGTAATGGAGAAAGTACAAAGAGAAGTTGGGTGGGGAAACTTATAGAGGGCTTCAATCGATCACATCTGCAGAGTAGAGACCAGAACCACCCAAGGATTAAACAAAAATCTCAAAGTTTGCCTGAGGGCATTCCTTGACAACAAGATTTATGCACTTTCTGTGAAAAACTGCTCTGGAACATGCTGTTCAGAAATGAGGACTCCTGGGACATGCAATAATGCAGAGACTAGAAAAAATAAGGAGCTAAGTAGCCAACTTCCTTTCTGCTGAAGTCCCTAGCAACTTGCTTTTTAAATTGCCCTCTAGCCCTGGTCAGAGTGGCTCAGTTGGTAGGAGCATTGTCCCATGCACCAGAAAGTCTCAGGCTAACTCCTGGTCAGGGCACACGCATAGGTTATGGGTATGACCCCCCAGCAATTACAAGAGGCAACTGATCCATGTATGCCCCACATTGATGTTTCTCTCTCCTTCTCTTCCTCCCTTTCTAAATCAATTAAAAAATTATAAATAAGTAAATAAATTGTCCTCCAGCCCTGAGCATCTACCCAAAGACCAAAGGGTCTAGGCTTCTATTTCGGGTCAAGGGCAGGTACCTGGGTTGCAGGCTAATCCCCAGCCTCTGTCAGGGAGTGTGCAGAAGGCAATCAAACCAGGAACCAACCAAATCAGGAGGCAACCAATGGATTTGTCTCTCTTACATTGGTGTTTCTCCTCCCCTCCCTTCCCTCCACTCTCTAAAAAAATAAAAATAAAAATAAAAATCAATGGAAAATATATCCTCCGGTGAGGATTACAAAAAAAAAAAAAAAGCAAATACTTAAAAAAATTGCCCTCTAAATATGAAATCCCTGTTAATTTGGCAGAGATTCTGCGGTTCTAGTGTGAAAGCCACGCATTTCAATTAAAGTACTGTTTTGCTAAGGGAAAGAAGCAGGTCAGAGAAAAACAAATATAAGATTTCACTTATATGTGGAATCTAATGAACAAAATAGACGAACAAAATAGAAATAGACTCATAGAGACAGAGAACAGACTGGTAGCTGTCAGAGGGGAAGGGGGTTGGGGGTTGGGGGTTAGGGGACTGGATGAAAAGGGTGGCGGGATCAAGTAAACAAACAAACACACACACACACAAAAGGAAATCCTCCTGACAAGCATATGTGATCACCGGAGGAGAGGGGGAAAGGAGTGGGGGGCCGGGAGGTAGAAGAGTGTAAGGGGGCTAATTGGAGAAGGAAGGGGATTTTCCTTGGCGTGGCGAGCACACAATGCAATATACGGCTGATGCATTATACAATTGTAAAATAAAAATAAATTAAGGTTCATACAGTGAACAGAAGGCGCTGAGCGGAAGAATGGTGGGCGTGGCCAACGCGACAGGGCTAGAGGCCCGCCCCCTTCCCACGATACACCGCGGCGGCGGCCGGCGCGCCTCTCTCTCTCGCCTGCTCCGGGCTCGGCGGAGACCTGGACCATGGACGGGCCCCGGGCTGCTGCGGGTTTGCAGAGGCGCGGGCGGCTGAGACGCCGGCGCCAGCCGCAGTCACACAGCGGGTCGGTGCTGGTCCTGCCCTTGAGGCCCAGGAAAGTCCGAAGGCAGCTCAGGAGAAGTGCCGCGTCCCGCATGGCGGCGCTGAGGGCCCAGACGCTGCCCAGCGAAGACTCGGAGGACTCGCGGGTGGAAGCGACGGTGGACGGTCCCCGGGACCCGCCGCCCGGAGGGGCGGCGGCCACCCCGGATGCGGCCCGACTAGAGCCGCACGGCCACCTGGGGCCTGGCGAGCTGCTGGAGGCCTCGCCCGCGGCCCGCTCCCTGCAGACCCCGCCGGCGCGCCTGGAGGCACCCGCCGCACCGGGCCGCCCGGTGGAGACCTCGGCCCTGCTGTGCTCTGCCCAGCACTTGGCCCCCGCGACGCTGTCGGGGTCCCAGGTGGGGAGCGGCGGCGGGGAGCCGGCCTGGGACTCTCCATTGCAGCGCGTCTTGGCCGAGCTTAACCGCATCCCCAGCAGCCGGCGGCGGGCAGCACGCCTCTTCGAGTGGCTCATTGCGCCCATGCCGCCCGATCACTTCTACCGGCGCCTGTGGGAGCGGGAGGCGGTGCTGGTGCGGCGGCAGGACCACACCTACTACCGGGGGCTGTTTTCTACCGCCGACCTGGACTCCGTGCTGCGCAACGAGGAGGTGCAGTTTGGGCAGCACCTGGACGCCGCGCGCTACGTCCACGGGCGGCGCGAGACCCTGAACCCGCCGGGCCGGGCCCTGCCCGCCGCCGCGTGGTCCCTGTACCAGGCCGGCTGCTCCCTGCGCCTCCTGTGCCCGCAGGCGTTCTCCATCACCGTGTGGCAGTTTTTGGCTGTGCTCCAGGAGCAGTTTGGAAGCATGGCGGGCTCCAACGTCTACCTCACGCCCCCCAACTCGCAGGGCTTTGCTCCCCACTACGACGACATCGAGGCTTTTGTGCTGCAGCTGGAAGGTAGGAAACTCTGGCGTGTCTACCGACCCCGGGTCCCGGCTGAGGAATTGGCTCTGACATCCAGCCCCAACTTCAGCCAGGAAGACCTCGGTGAGCCGGTGCTGCAGACGGTGCTGGAACCTGGAGATTTGCTCTATTTTCCCCGGGGCTTCATTCACCAGGCCGAATGCCAGGACGGCGTGCACTCTCTACACCTCACCTTGTCCACCTACCAGCGCAACACCTGGGGTGACTTCTTGGAGGCTGTATTGCCTCTGGCGGTGCAGGCTGCAATGGAGGAGAATGTGGAGTTTCGTAGGGGACTGCCCCGAGACTTCATGGATTACATGGGGGCCCAGCATTCGGATTCTAAGGACCCTCGAAGAACTGCTTTCATGGAGAAGGTGCGGGTCTTAGTTGCCCGCTTGGGACACTTTGCTCCTGTCGATGCCGTGGCTGACCAGCGAGCCAAAGACTTCATCCACGATTCTCTGCCTCCCGTGTTAACGGATAGGGAGAGGGCGCTAAGTGTGTATGGGCTCCCGATTCGCTGGGAGGCAGGGGAACCGGTAAACGTAGGAGCCCAGTTGACAACAGAAACAGAAGTGCACATGCTTCAGGATGGCGTAGCTCGGCTGTTGGGTGAGGGAGGCCATTTGTTTCTCTATTATACAGTGGAGAACTCCCGTGTTTATCACCTGGAAGAGCCCAAGTGCTTGGAGATACTACCCCAGCAAGCTGATGCGGTGGAACTCTTACTCCGCTCCTACCCTGAGTTTGTGAGAGTAGGGGACCTGCCCTGTGACAGTGTGGAGGACCAGCTTTCCTTGGCAACCATGTTATATGATAAGGGGTTGCTGCTCACCAAGATGCCTCTCACCTGAACTAGTTTCTTGTTGATTGCTGGAAACAAGGCAGTCGTGATGATTCTTTCCTACCACCACCACCTTGTTCTGGAGGGGGAAAAACTCAAGTTCTTACCTCGATAACCATCATTGTGCTCACATTTACCTTTAGGGCTGCTGCAGTGTCAGGAGACTCAGACGATGTTTTAGGAACCACGACATCTAGGCACAAAAATAAAAGCAGAAGTTGGAGGTGGAAAAAAAGCTATTTCTACCGAAGTAACCTCGATCCCTGATCATTTCGGAATACTAACTTCATCATCATCCTCGGGCTTCAGCGTGGTGTTTAGCACTTGCTGTCATTCTGCTTGAGACATTAGACGTTTTTATTTGGAATTGCTTTGCATCCTTAATTTGAGTTCTCATTCATCACTTTGGGGGAAGGGTTGGGGTCAGTATCCTGTTTGTTATTGTGAGTTTGTATGAACGTTAAAAGTTATTAAAGTGCCAAAGAATGTGTCCCTTTTCTAAGGCTAGATTATTATGTGGCATGGTTTGAAGGAATGTTAAAGAGGGGGAGGAAGATGGGGAAAATCTATAATGGCCTAGGTGAAAGGTAACTTTGGTAGTTGTAGGATTGGGGCCAATTCTATAACTTTGGGGGAAATTTATTCATTTTAATCATGCTACTTGAACCCCCAACAGCACAATCATATTAGAAAAGTTATGATATATTTCTTTTTAGGAGTATGTTTTTGCTCAGTGCTTGTTTGCATCGGTGGCTGGCACTGTCTCCTAGTAATGATATCATAAGCCTTAGTAAACCAGCTTATAGTGAGCTGGCCCTAAGGGAAGGCTGGTGTTCAAGTTACTTTCCACTCTCATTTTTTTTCTGGCAGTTGGAAGAAACTTCCCCATATCTGGCAAGTGAATATTCTCATGTTGGTGGAAAAGAGCCTGGTGTACCAGAGAGAGCACTGGACTTGGAACCAGAAGACCTGGGTTTGGGGTGGTGGCTGGTAGGCAGCTGGCTGAATGACCTGAGGCTGCTGCTACACCTGGGCACACAGATTTTGTAAGTATATATTGGTCCAGATTGAGGTCTTCACCTCGTCACTTAGATCTTATATGGAACTTTTAAGATCTTATCACCATAACTGGTAGGTTCAGTTATATAAAGTTGAGAACTTTATAAAGTCTCTTTTAAAGTTGCAAAACCATAGGTGTATGTGCATATGATAGCTCTCCCTCCAATCCCACTTTCCAGAGGTAACCACTGTTAAAGGTTGAGCTCATACGGCTTTTTCGGGGTCCTCTACATTAGTTTTTCTTTTGTACTTGTTTTTCTAATGTCATTTTCCCCCTTAACTTTCAAGACATTTCAAATAGAACTCCCTCATTAATTTTTTTTAAAGGGATAAAACAGTAAATAAAAGTGAGGCGGGGAGGTGTAGGGGGAAGAAAAAAATAACAGAAGGACGCAGAGGAAGCCCAAGAAGGAAAGGAGGTAGTAGCCTTTCCTGGCTCTCATCCTACAGGACTCATAATTAAGTCCCAGAACATCCAGATCCTGCCTAGCCAGAGTGGCTCAGTGGTTGAATGTGGTCGACCTGTGAACCAGGAGGTTACAGATTCAGGGCACGAACTTGGCTTGCAGGCTTGATCCCCAGAAGGGGGTGTGGAGGGGGCAGCCAATCAATGATTCTCATCATTGATGTTTCTATCTCTCCTCCCTCTCTGAAGTGAATAAAAATAACTTAAAACACACACACACACACACACACACACCATCCAGATCCTAAAAGCATAAGACTCACCCCTGGAAAACCTACCTCGAAAAGTTTCTTGAAGAAAAGTATGGAGTTTCATTGGTTTTTGCTCCTCTTTGGGTTGCAAGTAAATATGTTTTGCTTCCCCCTTGACATTTTTTATGACCTTCTCCATCTTGAATATTTTCTGTGCCAGCAAGTCTTTTTGGTTTAGTGTTTGAATCTAGATCAAAACAAACAATATTGGAAAAAAACAACCACTAGGCTACAAATCATCAAAAAACATTAGTGAAGTAACTTACTGCTCATGCTTGTTAGTATTAGGTGGTACATAAATACCTGAGAGCATTATTCTCTTGTGATATTGGTGGAACATTTTTATATTTGTTAATGAAAAATTAACCTTAGCTTTTCGGGCATGATGAAAGCAATCTGCTCAGAAATGTCTGCATGGTTGGAGATTGGTTTTGTGAATTATATATGAAGAAAGAATCTTTTACATTTTTGAAGTTCTTTTCACTCTTATTTCTTCAACTCCTCTAACAACTTTGAAAAATTAGAAACGCCTATTTAGTTATAGTGTTCGTTTGGTGACAGAGCCCAGGTTAGGAAAGTTTAGAAGGAAAAAGAAAACCTAGGAGGCCAGCTCCAGTCCCTCATTCCTTCATTATACCTATATGCAAAACAAACAAACAAACAAAAAAACTTTGGTTTAGGAGATGATGAGGAGAAAATAGGAAAGGAAGGAAACTTACTTAGAAACAACAGCAAACCCTGATTTTGAGAACTACTTGATAGAATTAACAGGGTTTTGTTTTTTTCTTGTCACTAAGAGAATTTTATAATCCTACTTTGCACAGATGTTTTGTGTCTTCAAATGATGTGGTATCTGTCTAGGATTGTAGAAAGTACTTCTGTGATGGGGGAAATAGCGTGTACACATGCGTTAGGGGCAAAAAGGGTCTGAAGAATTTTTGCAACGCCTGAATTTTCCCTTGAAAACACATCTTGCATTTATCTACCTTGTCCTTGACCTCCTGAACCATTTCTTGGTTTCCTTTACTGTCTAACTTGAGTATCTTCATTGCCTGGTGAATTTCCCTGAAAAATAAGAGGACTTCTTAGATTGTTTCTATCCTTTAAAAAAGCATCGGGGTGGAAAATACAGGACTTGGAATCAGTCGAGAATCCTAAATTTCAGTGCCATGTGCTTTTGCTGTGCCTTAGCCTCACGTGGTATGATGTTTAACTTGTAAGGATATTGCGTAGTTTTTGAGATGATATATTTGAAGGTACTAATACATACCATTTATTGAATGTTTTTATGACAGGCAGTGAACATTAATCCTACAAACCCATAAGATAGACTATCGTCTGCATTTGATATATGAAGAAAAAATAGGGCTCTGAGAGTTTAAGTAATTTACTCGGACTCACAGCTAGTGCAGGCATGAGTCAAACCTAGACTTTTTTACTTTAAAGCCTGTTGTCACATCAGGTACTTTTGGTACATTTTAGTTGAATAAATTAATAACTTAAAACAACCTGGGGTAGAGAATAGGTGCTTGAACTATATGAGCTTGACTTACTTTTTTTTTTTTTTAAATATATTTTTTATTGATTTTTTACAGAGAGGAAGGGAGAGGGGCAGAGAGTCAGAAACATCGATGAGAGAGAAACATCGATCAGCTGCCTCCTGCACACCTCCCACTGAGGATGTGCCCACAACCAAGGTACATGCCCTTGACCGGAATCGTACCTGGGACCCCTCAGTCTGCAGGCCAACGCTCTATCCACTGAGCCAAATTGGTCAGGGCTTGACTTTCAATCTAATGTAAATTAGTTTTTCTGTTACCCATTTTGGTAAGTAGGTGAATGGCACGGGTGAACCCATGCTTTTACAGCCATTAGGCAGCCACAAGGCTGTATTCTGTTAACAGGGATGGGCAGTACAAGGGGTAGGGGAAGGAATCAGAAATTTAGTGCTTACTTTAGAACAGCATCATCTTTTTCTAGGAGCAGCACGTCTAGGAAGGTGTTCCTGACCTGGTCCCCTTGAAGGTTGAGGGCTAGGATGCTACGGCAAGCTTCTAGTCGTACGCCTGGTGATGCTTCATAGTGTACAGCCCAGAGCAGGAGGTCTGTCAGCTGGGGACTCACTTGGCCAATCTGTCCCAAAGCTGCAGAGATCAGAGGGCAGCGTCTTCCACTGTCACTTGAGACTAATCTGGCTATATCCTAACATGTAGAAATGCTCTTATTAATAAATGTGTGGGCAGACACTAAGTATTTGTTTTGTTTATTTCTTTCCTTTTGGATGATAATCACCATTAGAATTTCGGAGATGAGTTTGAGTAGGACATTATCTCCAAAGGATTCCTAGGAGGGTGTTCTATCCCATCCTTGCCCATTAGGATATGAGAATACACTACCATAAGTAGGTAAATGTAGGGATGAGATATGGGACACATAACTCAGAAAACTAGCCTAGTCAAGGCAGAGTGATGTTATAGCAAGCTTTAGTCGTACACCTGGTCACACTTCATAGAGTCTAGCCCATAACAGGTCTGTGAGGTGGGCCAATCTGTGAAGAAAGGGGGCACAATAACTTCACAGGTTTACCTAGGGCTGATTCTGCTAGGGACAGCCAAAGACTCAGGCAACGTAGAAGATCCTTAAAAAGGAACTAGGAAATGTTGAGGGCAGGGTTTTAGGTCTGTAGCAGTCTTGAAGGTGGTCTCACTTGTAGAGAGTCCTATAGTTGAAATCTCCAGAGAAAGCGAGTGTATCCAACAGTGTATTCCAAGTGGATACCTACTTGGAACTAATTAAATTGTCAGGGACTGTCAGCCCTTTGCCTTAACAAGTTTGACATTGACCTAGACTCAGGATCCTTAACTAAAAATTTAAAAGCAAAAAATAATCTTTAATTTCTCAGGCAAGGAACTTCTGAGCAGGTGTGATCCTCTCCTCCCCTACACTCCTCTCTTTCTAGAGAAATTCTGGGGATTATTTGTACTAGCTTATGGAAAAATATTTGAGGTTGAGGAGCTGGGGCCATTTTCTCTGTCATACCTCGAAGGGCAAAGGCCTTGATTTTCCAGTAAGGATCTTTCTGTATCAGATTCCGGAGGCATTTAAAAACCTGGGATGAGGAAGAGAGAAAAAAACAACCTGGGATGGATAAAAGGCAATGTTGAGTGGAGAAGACCAGAGCAAAAATGAATCAGAGAAAGGGACCCCTGTTGTCTGAAAAATGACATATCCTAGTGACAAATGAGCTGGAGTCTGAAGTATTACCCTGCACGCATAATATGTTAGCTGAATTATCTCGTATCTGTCCATTGTTTTTCTCAGCTCACAGATCTATATGGTGATACAGACTTCTTTTGAATACCTCTATCAGGTTTTCCCCTAATAACGTGGGATTACAACTTCACTCACTAGAGTTGATCTTAAAGCCCATAAATAAGGTGAGAAGACGATTCAAGAATGTGCTCTAGAGTGAAGTCTGGGCTGGCTGGGAGCTAAATGTAGTCCTGATTGATGTGGCCCATATATCCCCTCACTTCCCTGGTTCTGATCTCCCATTCTGTGTCCCCACAGAATGGTGAGTGTACTATGCACAAGGGAAGCTCAGGGCCGTGCTCTCTTCGGGTTATCAGGTAAAATGGGATCGTCTTTCCTTGACTCACCATTTTATCACGGATCTGCAGGGCACCTGCTGCTAAACAGGCTGCTCGCCGAACTGCCATGAAGTCATCAGAGAAGCAGCTTAGGAAGCCTGGGAAAAGCTTGGCGGTCATGAGCTTGAGCCCAGCAATCATAGACAGGGCTTCCACACGCTCTTGGAAATTTCCTAGACTCAGCTTGAGTCTGTAAAGTACAGGTGCTTTTATTTCCCCTCCTCAGACTTTTGATGCTCCTTCCCCCCATGCCCTCAGGATAAAATCCAACCTCTTTAGGCTCTCCATTATCCATTTCCACCCTTTCCTAGTCGGCTGATCCCCTATTAGGTTAAGTTTCACTGTGTAGGGACTCATCTGTCTCATTTACTTGAATCCCTATTACCTAATTATGTTGAATGACTAAATAAAAGAAACTTTCAAACTCGCACCTGTTGCTTGCTACAGTTCTCTTTGCTGCCTTCACCTGTGCCATGCTCATTTCTACATTTGGCTCCCAAATGTCTTTCTTCTCTTTGCCTGTGTAGTCTTAGCTGTCCTCTACGAAACTTGACCTTATTCGATATTTGTATCTTGTCTATATAATCAGAATCATGTCATGCTTCTGAATTCTTAATCATCCAAAATAGTGCCTGACACCTAGTAGGCACTCAATTAATGATTCTTTCCTTAGCCACATTGTTAGTATCTATAAGGACCGTTAACCTTTTGTTTCATTTTAAAAAATAGTTCTGCAATGGCACCTAGTACAGTGCTGAGCATACAGAGCAGCTCCCCAAAGGCTGACTGGCTAAATCCCAGGGCCTCTGAACATTTTTTAAGAATAGAAAAGTTTCTTTCTTCATGTTGCCTCAGTTTACCTGATTGTATCATGCAGCTCTTTCCCAAGATTCATTTGCCCCAGAGCTTCGGCAGCTGCTTGTCTTACTTCCTTACTCCAGTCACTCCACATCAGCTGGATCAACTTATGTTTCATATCCTATAAGTAGGTGTAATAATTAGCTACCATTTATTGAACATCAGTTTTGTACTTGGCACTGTGATCAGAGATTTTGCCCATCACTTAATCCTCGCAAACAATCCAGTAAAGCAGCTATTACCGTTTACAGATGACAGAATGCAGGCTGAGATGTACTTGCCCAATGTTAACAAGTTGAGTGCTGGAGCAGGACTCAGACCAAGGTCTGTTTTCTAAGCTTATGTTTCAAACTACGTACTATACTATGGCCTTGGCCTATTTGACTCAGTAATTATGTGGCCTATATCCCCTCACCTTCCTGGGTCTGATCTCTCATTCTGTGTCCCCACAGAATGGTGAGTGTACTATGCACAACAAGGGAAGCTCAGGGTAATGCTCTCTTCAGGTTGATCAGGTAAGATGAGATCTGAAGGGTTGTGGGTTCAAATCCCGTCAAGGACACATACCTTGGTTGCAGGCTTAATCCCCAGCCCCATGTGCAGGAGTCAACCGGTTGATGTGCCTCTCACATCAGTGTTTCCCTCTGTCTCTCCTGCTCCCTTCCACTTTCTCTAAAATTCAATGGAAAAATATCCTCGGGTGAGGAAGCAAATAAAAATAAACTGTACTATGTTGGGGCAATGTAATTTGTACTTGAGAGACTTAAAATTTGGAAGTGATACATTAAAAGGGTGACCAATTCATCTCAATTTGCCTGGTACTTTGCTGGTTTTAACACTAAAACTGCTGTGTCTTAGACAAACCAGAACAGTTGATACTTCTGTATATTGATACTTCTCTCAGAGGGGAAGGGACAAAGATTATTACAGCGGTAGTTGATTTTGTGAATTTGTCTGAGCTATTCTCCCTGCTGGGAACATCTTTCTTTTTCACCCCTACGTGGTACCTGATGTTTTCCTACTCTGCTTTTCTGATTTAGTTCGAAAGGCATCTCCTCAGTGAACTCTGCTCTGTGAGCATAGGGAAAACCCCCATATTATCTTAAAACTACTTCTGTTGTAGCTGTTTATAACCAAATGAAGACATTATCTTTGCATGTAGGATGCTAGCATGTAGGATGTGGTCAGAAACTGCTTGCTTACTGAATGGGTGAACTGATGGACATCCTAACCTTTCTTAATCCCAGCAACCTAATGTAACGTTCTCATCTTTACCCTGTCCCCTGCTTGCTTTGCATGTCTTTTTACTTTTAGTCCTAAGTGATAACTGCTAAGGGATGAATTGAATGTTAAAATGATACTATTAAAATGCAACTTATGATTGAGTTGACCTGAGGTGAGATTTTGCATTTCTAACAGCTCCCAGGTGATGCCTGCTCTGCCTGTCCAGGACTTTAGCAACAGGGTACTATAGCAGTTGAGACAGAATTAATTCAGACTAAAGCGTCTTCAGGTGATCATACTGAGTGGCCAGATTTGCTTTGCACATAAAAATGCAAGGATCAAAGAGTGGAGGGTGTTTGTTCACTTCTCATGGGAATGGGAATGTTCTGGGACATTCTGAAGGTACTCAGTGTTAGAAGGAAAAGATATAGGGACACATAGGAAGAAGGAGAAAATCCCACTTGGATAGCTGTAGATGATTTAAAAATTATGGCCAGAAGAAAGTTGAGCCCTAACCGGTTTGGCTCAGTGGCTAGAGTGTTGGTCTGCAGACTGAAAGGTCCCGGGTTCAATTCTGGTCAAGGGCATGTACCTTGGTTGCGGGCACATCTCCAGGAGGAGGTGTGCAGGAGGCAGCTGATGGATGTTTCTCATCGATCATCGATGTTTCTAGCTCTCTATCCTTCTTCCTTCCTCCCTGTAAAAAATCAATCTTCTATAATAAAAGCAAAACATGCAAATGTGACTGTCACCACCAGCGAATCAGAGCGGCTGTATGCAAATTAACCCAGCCAAGATGGAGGCCAACAGCCAATCAGAGCGGCTATATGCAAATTAACCCAGCCAAGATGGAGGCCAACAGCCACGGAACTTGAGCAAACCAAAGGGTTCTGTTGCAACTGCCTGCCTATGCTGGCAGTTGGAAGTGGCATCAGGGCACCAGGAAGTGGGAAAGCAAGGT
>PVJC01050268.1:0-11852 GCA_004026665.1 Murina feae
TCTTCAATAAATGGTGTTGGGAAAATAGGACAGGTACATGCAAAAAAAATGAAACTAGACCACCAAATTATTCCATACACTAAAATAAACTCAAAATGGATAAAGGACTTAATGTAAGATGGGAAACTATAAAAAGCTTAGAAGAAGCCATTGGCAGAAAAATAGCAGACATTTGTCATAGCAATATCTTTACTGATACAGCTCCTAGAATAATGGAAACTAAGGAAAAAATAAACAAATGGGACTTTATCAAAATTAAAAGCTTCTCCACAACAAAAGAAACCATCAATAAAACAACAAGAAAGCCCACTGCATGGGAAAGCATATTTGCCAATGTTATCTCCAATAAGAGCTTAATCTTTAAAATTTATAGGGAACTCACACAACTTAACAAAGGGAAGATAAACGATCTAATTTAAAAAATGGGCAAAGGACCTGAATAGACACTTTTTGAAAGAGGACATACAGAAGGACAAGAGACATATGAAAACATGCTCAAAGTCTCAAAGTCACTAATTCTCCAAGAGATGTAAATCAAAACAACAATGAGGTACCATCTCACACCTGTCAAAATGGCTATCATCAACAAATCAACAAACGACAAGTGATGGAGAGGATGCAAAGAAAAAGCAACCCTCCTTCACTGCTGGTAGGAATGCAGACTGGTGAGGCCACCATGGAAAACAGTATGTTGTTTCCTCAAAAAATTAAGAATGGAACTTCTATTTGACCCAGTAATCCCACTTCTAGGAATATATCCCAAGAAAACAGAAACACCAAACAGAAAGAATATATGCACCCCAATGTTCATAACAGCACAATTTACTAATACAACAGCTAAGATTTAGAAACAGCTTAAATGCCCATCAGCAGATGAGTGGATTAGAAAACTGTAGTACATCTATACAATGGAATACTATACTGATGTAAAAAGGAAGGAATTCTTACCATTTGCAACAGCATAGATGGAACTGGAGAGCATTATGCTAAGTGAAATAAGCCAGTCAGAGAAAGATAAATATCAAATGATCTCACTGATTGGTAGAATATAATGAACATTATAAACTGATGAACAAAAATAGATACAGAGACAGAGAAGGATCAAACAGACAGTCAAACTTAAGTGGGAAGGAAGGCAGGGAAGGGCTGTGGGCGGGGAGGGGGGCAGGCAGGTAAGAGATCAACCAAAGAACTTTTGTGCATGCATATAAGCATAACCAATAGACACAGATACTAGGGGGGTGAGGGCATGTGCTGGGGGGTGAGGAAAGCCGGGAGGAGGTCAATAGGAGAAAATGGAGACATATGTACTACTATTTGTAATACTTAAACAATAAAAAAAAATAGCCCCAGACAATAGAATTATGATTACCAGACAGAAAAAGGGGGTGGAAGATGGGGGGAGGTAAATGAGGATAAATTGGGGGAAAATAGTGAAGGAAGTAAGGGGACTTGACTTTGGGTGGTAAACATACAATACAATAACAACAAATGTATCATTAAATTGTTCACTTGAAACCTATCTAATATTATTAACCAATGTCATCCCAATAAATTAAAAATAAAACACATACTCTGAGACACAAAAAACAGTAGTAATTCTAAGAACATAATTACCAATCTAATATAATAAAATAATAATATGCAAAGTGACCCTCATTCTGTTAAACCCATAAGCCATGCCCACAAACCACATCCACCAACCAATCAGGAGCAAAAATGCAAATTAACTCAACTAAGATGGCAGTGGCTATGGAGTTGGAGTTGCTCTGGGCAATGGAGGAAGCCAGGGCCCTGTGGGCCCTGAGCTCTACTCAAGGCTACAAAGTTTCAATTATAGAAGATAAACCCTATATACTTGTGGGGCTGGGACCTTGGGTTGCCAAGGGCAACCTAGGCTTCCAGAGGGGACCAAGGCAACAAAGTTTCAATTATAGAAGTTAAATAAATCCGAGATACCTGCTTCTAGCCAGGCACCCGAGTAGGGACCCGAACCCTGAAGGGGCTGTGGGCAGCCTGAAAAGGCCATCAGCCCCTCACCCAGGCTGGCCAGCCATGCCAGCAGGTGGACATCCCCCAAGGGGTCCCAGACTGCAAGAGGGCACAAGCCGGGCTGAGGGACCCCCCAAGTGCACAAATTTTTGTGCACTGGGCCTCTAGTTTCAATAAATAAAATGAGAAAAGGTATACGCATATTTTCTAAGATAACTAGAGTATTTGATGTTTTAGAATCTATTCCTTAGGAGATACTTTTAAATTCATATCACTACATTAATAATAACTATATCAATTATAAGTAGATTAATAACTATTCCAATTTCTATAATTTAGGACATGTTATCAATTTTTTTTTCAAAATTCAATATATAGGATAGTCAATCCCAATCATAATTTTACAGTTTACAATTAAGTCTATGTGTCAAGTTTACTGGGCCAACAGGTACCCAGATACCTGGTCAAATATTATTCTGTGAGTCTGAGAGGGTACTTGTGGTTTGGTTTAACATTTAATTAGTAGAGCAGGTTTTTCTCCTCACTGTGAGTGAGTCCATCCAATCTGTTGATGGCTTTAATAGAACAAACAGGCTGAACAAGTCTGAATGTACATTTAAGCTGGAAAGGAAATGGATCTTCTGCCTTCAGAGCCTGACTTGCACTGGAACTTATATAATTGGTTCTCCTGTTTTTCAGACTTTGGTCTGAGCTGCAACAATTCCATCATCAAGTCTTTGCCTTGCTTACTGTAGATCTTGGGACTTCTCAGCTCCACAGTTCCTAATAATCTGCCTATCTTTCCATCATCCATATTATTGGTTCTATTCTTTTTCTCTTGGGATTTTTACTAACACAGAACTGAAAATTTTTTCTCAGTTCCTAAATCACATCTGGTTACATGTTCTGTGTGTAATCTAATTTTTATTGTATGATATTTATAAAATAATAGCAAATATTGAAGTAAATAATATTTATTTTCAGAAAGGTTGGCACCCAATTTTCATACAGGTCACATGAGTATAGCTAAGTCATGCAGTTGCAGATCCAGTTTGATCCAGTTCATTAATTTCTATAAATATTTTAAGGGCAGAATCATGACATTTCTTTCAGCAGGGTTTGAAATAGCAATGAGGCCTGGGGAAGGTCAAGGGAAAAAAAAAGGAGACATATGTAATACTCTTTGTAATACTTTAAGCAATAAAACAAAATTTAAAAAAAAAGAAAAAAAAGAAATAACAATGATAATGAATATGCAGTTGTATCCTATATAATAAAGAGAGAATATGCAAATTGACCATCACTCCAGTCAATTTGCACCCACAGCTGAGGCTAAGTTCCCATAATGAGCCTTAAGGAGCAATCAGCAGAGACCTGAGGCTGCGCCCCACCCACCTCCTGCATGGGGCTTGACAGGGGACCTCATGCTGCTCCCCCCGCCCTGGCACCAGGCCAGAGGAACTCAGGCTGTACCCTCTTCTCTGGTGCCAGGCCAGGGGACCTCAGGCCATGCCCCCCGCTCTGGCCCCAGACCAGGGGACTTGAGGCTATGCCCCCCACCCAGCAGGACTTGACAGGGGCCCTTAAGGTGTGCCCCCCACCCTGGTGCTGGGCCAGGGGACCTCAAGCCATGCCCCCCACCCCAGCACCAGGACAGGGGACCTCAGGCTGTGCCCCCTGCCCCGACGCCAGGCTGGGGGATCACAAGCCACTCCCTCCTCCCAGCAGGGCTTGATGGAGGACCTCAGGTTGTGCCCCCCTGCCCTGGTACCCAGGGGACCTAAGACTGCACCCCCCACCTGGCAGGGCTTGACAGGGTGGGACTGGCCAGGTCTGGATCTAGCCCAATGAAGGGGGGCTGTCCATATTTGGGTCTCAAGTGATTTTGAGGTGCACGTGGGTGGTTGAAGACTTGACTGTGGGTTCCATGGTGCACCCCAGACTCTGACAGGAGGAAGATTTTCATATAAACAGAGTCACATGAAGAAATAGATTAGTTATAACATTGGTCAAAATTGGGAGAGTTTATTACGGAAAGCAAGGAAAGAGCAAGTTCTATATTTAAAGGAATTATCAAATATGTCAAATTCTTCCAGGAGCTTCAGTGCTCATTGTATATGTCAACAAAAAAGGCATTTGAGACTTTGGTGAGGATGGGTTAGAGTACCTAATGTTCTTCCACATAGTCAGCTACCTTCTCCAACTGCATATGAAGTTCAGTCTAGGCTAATGATCAAAATGAAATCTCTCTGAGGTGCATTGAAGTTAGTATAGGTACCAAGAAACATGAAGTCGAGACTGTTATACCCTTTTTATATTTGCATTTGCTATTTTATATTTGTACTAAAGGCTGGGTGCATGAAATACATGTATGGGTGCAGTCCCCAGGCTGGTCTGGCAATCAAAATGCGAGCATCTGACATGGAAGGGCAAGTCCCAGGTGACTTCTGGGCCGTGGGAAGAACCTGGGTCCCCAGAGCCCTGTGTACCCCCCTCTGGATGAGTCCCGGCTCCCATGCGGACATGCAGTGAGCAAAGCTGGACGCCACGGGTGGGGATGCAGCGTGGGGCCTCTGGGATGCCCAGCGGCACTGCACAGAAGCCTGGCAGGCAGCATGCTCTGTCCTGGCCAGCCTCAAAGACCAGCTCCTGTGCCAACCCACAGGGAGCCCGACTGGCCCCTGCGGTCCTGGTGGCTGTGGCCCGGCTCACCCAGAAGATGCTGCGAGGATGTGGGGTAGTCTTCTTGCACACACTCAGAACGCGAGTGCAGAAGCTTTCCCAGTGTGAGAGCCTTGGTATCCCAGGAAAGGGCAGCAGGGACAGTGAGAGCAAGTTCGGCAGACACCCCACATTCTCACCACACCTCTGTCCCCATTACCCCTACCCCCAGGTAGCCAGTGAGAGGTCGCAGTGTGTCGCTGATGCCTGCCATGTTCTGTGCTTCCCCCTGGTGGTCAGCACATGTTATATTGAGTGGTCGAACTCCCACTCAAATTCCTGGTCGAGGAAACAATTTGCATATTAGGCTTTTATTATATAGGATTTGCTCTTTTTGTTCCTAGCTTTTAACAATGTGGTTGTCAGTGGTAGGCTTGGTCAATGTTGAATGATCTATATTGAAATGGGAAAGTTGGACTGAAATGTGTGGAGTTCCTCTGGACAGGATGGTTCCCAGGCTCTTGTCCAGTGGAGCTGACGAATGAAACCACAGATGAAAGGTGGTCTGGCAAAAGGTGGAAATTTATTGAGAAACAAGCACAGACTCCCACGGGAAGGGGGAAAGAGTCCCACTGATTTCCTTTTTTCCATGGTTTATCAAGGCTGCAGATCTTTGTGCCTTGATATCCCTTCTGATTGGCCACTATCTCCTTAGCTTGGTTACTATAGCAACTCCAGAGCTCAGACCTAACGTGGATTACATGAGGTTCTCTCCTTCTTCTCCCTTATTGTTTCCCAATTTCCTCTGGGCTTTCTTCCTCCCTCTTTGAATTAGGGGCTTCCTTCCCTTCCTATATAATAAAAGGCTGATATGCAAATTGTCTTTTCGACCAGGAGTTTGACCAGGGGGTGGGGCTGGCCAACCAACTGCCTGTAGCCCCCTCCTCCTAGCCGGCTCACCCCGATTGGCCTGATCCGGACAGGCTAGCCAGACCCCACCTGTGCACGAATTCGTGCACTGGGCCTCTAGTTATTTCATAAATGTGTACCTTTTGCAGCTCCCAGCTCCCTTATTCTATAGAAATGTACCCTTTGCTGCTCTGTAGCCTGTACTTTTTCCATGAACCCTTTAATTACTAAAATTTTCTAAACCTGCCTATTTAACCCCTAAAAACTCTTTTCAACATCTATAAAAGACTACCCATTCTAAATGTACAGTGCCTTCTATTTTGTAACTCGGAGAATTTGGTTCCATTTCTGGAGAGCTTCAAAAGATTCTATGATATAAATAAAGTGATCGAGAAAAGAGAATAGTTGGGGCTAAATCTACTTTTTAATTTTTATTGTTAAAAATAGATTTACCAGCAAATTCACACATGCTGAAGCGATGTAATCCTCTCCAACACTGCATATGCTTATTCACAAAAGTAGATCTTAAATTTTTCTGAGCATTTTCTTAGTTTATTTGTGCTCACTGCCCATTTACTCTACATTTCCCTTCTAGTATAGAATTGTTCAGTGGGTCTCTAATCCCTTTGATGGCCTTAGTTAGGTATGAAAATGTAAATGGGACAATCATAAGCAGGTTTGTTCTTTGGAATAGATCTCCATGTGAGGCAAAAAAAAGCTTAGATATTCCTAATCAATGCAGGCAAAAGAAGAGAACTCCTGAGATTGAACCCCAAGATTACATGAATTTTTAACTTTTCTCTGGTCATATCTATGAAACAGCTTTGGGGGAAGTTTTGTACCTACTGATTCAATTGGATTGACTTCTTCCTGAAATTTTTGAGATAGTAACAGAGATTTCTATTAGAATGGGCTCTATATAATCTAATAAAAGAGTAATATGCAAATTAACTCTCACTCCATTATACCCACAAGCCATGCCCACCAACCAATCAGGAACAAATATGCAAATCAACTCAACTAAGATGGTGGTGGCTATGGAGCTGGAGTTGCCCCAGGCAAAGGAGGAAGCCAGGGCCCTGTGGGCCCTGAGCTCTACTCAAGGCTACAAAGTTTCAATTATAGAAGATAAACAAACCCCAGATACCTGCGAGGCTGAGACTTTGGGTTGTCAGGGGCAACCCAGGCTTCAAGTGGGGGAACCAAGGCAACAAAGTTTCAATTATAGAAGTTAAATAAATCCCAGATACCTGTTTCCAGACAGGCACCCTAATATGGACCTGAACCCTGAAGGGGATGTGGGCACCCTGAAAATGGCCCTCTGTCCCTCACCCAGGCTGGCCACACCCCCATGGGGTGAGGGTCCCCATTGCGGGGCTTGGCAAGCCTGCAAACAGCCATCAGCCTTTCACCCAGGCTGGTCAGGCAAGCGAGCAGATGGACATCCCCAAAGGGGTCCCAGACTGAGAGAGGGCACAGGCCAGGTTGAGGGACCCCCCTGAGTGCAAAAAATTTTTGTGCACCAGGCCTCTAGTCTATATATAAAAGGCTAAATGGCCAATCTTCATCCATGCAACCATCCGACTGACCGACCAGCTAATAGATATGATGCACGCTGGCAATTTAAAAATAAACATTGACTCACACAGATGTGTGTTTTGATTTGTCATTGTCGATCATGAATTTGGTTGTTTTTGTTGCATTTGTTGGGAAAGTTTTTCTTCTCCGAGGGGATTTTCAACAATGTCTCAGTGTTGTGCTGCATGCTATGCAATCAGCCATAGTACAAATGAGTTTAAAGTAATATAGTGTTTGGGGATGCTTCAGACAGTTGTCTCTTAAAACGAATATGAGGTCAGAGGATTCTGCTTATAGCGAACGGTTAGTAAAACATGGAGGTGACAAACTTGAGAGCAGTTTTCATTTAGGAATGGATATTATTGAAATCCCCTGTGAAATGATCTGTAACAGATCTATTATTGAAGTTATCTTTGGAAACAGTATATCAATAGATAATATTTAAACTATATTTAAACATGCAATTCTTTGTCCTAAATATGAACACATTCATAAATTAAATGAAAAAATTTTGGATATGCTTGATGGAGATTTTCACACATATTTGAGTGATGATGCATCCATTCAATGGATGATGCTGACAAGGAAAATTCTCCTTCGGGAATGCCGTGTCATAAATTAAAATTGGAAGTGAGTGCAGTCATCATGCTACTAAGAAATCGTAATAGTAAATGGGGTCTTTGTAATGGTACCAGATTTATTATCAAAAGACCAGAGGACCCCAGACTCTGCTGCACCTTCTGGTGACTGATTGTTTGGTTGTGATGGCATCGCAGCCACTGGGTTTTTATTAATATAGATTGCAACCTAACGTAATCAAAGCTGAAGTAGTAATAGGATCTGCAGAAAGAGAGGTTTTTCTGATTCCAAGAATTAATCGTCTCTGTCTGACACAGGCCTCCCATTTAACTTAATTCGAAAACAGTTTCCCCATGATACCAGCATTTGTGATGATTATTAATAAATCACAAGGAAAACTCTAGATAAAGTAGGAATATTCCTACCTAAACCCATTTTCAGAAATGGTCAGTCATATGTTGCTTTTTCTCAACTTTGAAGAGTGTGTGACACTAAAGTTAAAGTTGTAAATACCTCATCACAAGGGAAATTAGTCAAGCATTCTGAGTGTTTTTACTCTTAATGTGGTACCAGGGAGATATTAGAATGAGTTTAATCAATCTAACACTTTTTTATCAATGTTGTTTTTATATCATGTTTTTGTTGTTTTTATATCATGTTTTTTGTTTTTTATATTATGTCTTTGTTGTTGCTATATCATGTTGTTATTGTTTATTAATCAATTTGTATATTATTGTCATATATATTTTACTAATTTTCTTTCATCTCTGGCACTTCTATTATAGAGAAAGGGCAAGTAGCAATATTAAAATATTTCTTTTAATTAATTTTCTTTTAATGTGCATGAATCCATGAATGGGCCACTAGTTGTTAAATAAGGCAAATCAGGCAATTTATAGTCAAAGTTCATCATTTCATATTTCACACATTTTTCAGGAACTCATTTTGTCTAATCATGTGTCTCTTCCTTCTTACCTCTTCATAGTTTACACAACTCAGTTCCTCACTGATTTGCTAGGAAACTGACAAACATGCTAATGAGTTGTTGGTATTACTCTTTTACTTCAATAGGATCTTAAGAAAGAAAAAGAAAAATGTAGATAGAATTAGGGGCCCTACAATGCATTAGAGAAACTTGAGGGAAAGGGGAACAGTTTGAATCAGGCAATTGATTCCCTTTTCATTTCCACCCTCCTTCGTGCCAGAGTTGCCCATCCAAACAAAAGATTCTGGTTATATCATTAAATTTTTAAATATATTTTTCTACTGATTCATTGACTACAAATAAGATCCAAGTTATTGAACGCATTATGCATGGCTTTATAAGATTTGACCACATTATTTGCAATTAATCCCACATACTCTAGCGCAATATTATGAAGAATGAATATAATATCTCTAAAGGATATTTTGGTATAAATTAAAAATAAATTTATTTAATATATATTTATTATGCTTGTACTTATATGATTGCTTTTATAAGTTACCTACAGAAGAGGAAGAATGGAAATTCCAATATATTGGGATTTAGTATTCTTCACCTGTTTTAATATAGTGTTTGTTAGCTCATACGCTAGGTGTGTGAGTTTATAGAAATAAAATATTTAATGTTAACCTTCATGAGATCAAGTATCTGGGGGGAAAAACCTATAGTAAGAATACAGTGTATAAAATGTAAGAATGATAAGTAAAAAGAAAATACAGATAGGACATTGGCTATGTTACATTGGTTTGAAAGAATACTATTTTATCAGATTAGACAAGAAGTTGCCAAAAAGCATTGGCATTATCAAGAAAGATAATTTTAAATAGAGATTTGCACTTATCATTGTTAAAAGTATAATGTACTAATATTATTGAAATGTGTAGTTTTCCTCTGGGCAGGATGCAAAGGTAATTTCTTTCCCAGGTCCTTTTCACTTGGATTTGAAGAATGAAGCTACGGACAAAAGGTGCAATAGGAAAAGGTGGAAATTTATTGTGAAACAAGCACAGACTCCCATGTGGAGAGAGGGTTCCAAAGGAGTAGCCTACCAAGACCTCATTTTTTCTAAGATTTATAAAGTCTGCAGTTCTTTGTGTCCTGATATCCCGTATGATTGGTCACTATAGCAGCTTCAGAACTCAAACTCCCTGTGGAGTCCCCCATTTTTCCTCTCCCTCTAGAATTCTTTATTCCCTGTGGAAATCTGTTTTCCTCTTTCTCCCTTTTGTTTTTCTACTCCCTGTGGCCTTCCCCTTATCTTCTGTGAATGGATATCTTCCTCTCCCTTTAGACAGTGGCACCTTTAGTTCTTTGTGAATGTATGCCTTTTGGCAGCTCCCAGTCCCCAGCTTTGCAGTTCTCCCTCATGGAACCCCTAATTCCTAAAACTCCCTAAACCTACCTATTTTGCCCCTAAAAACTCATTTCATTATTAAAGCATAATTGCAGACATTTACAAACTAAAACACAGAACATAGCCTAAAGCTTGTATAGTAAAACAAAAATTGCAATATAATATTTATTTCATATATACTTATCCTGTAAGAATGTTCCATAGTGTATCACTAGAAATAGAATAGTGCTCGTACATTATTTAATGTAATAAAGGCGTAATATTGAAATTAACCATCTCTGCAGGACACCTAAGCCACGCCCACCAGCCAATCAGAGCGGCTGTATGCAATTTAGCCCAGCCAACATGGCAGAAGCCGCACACACACAGGGGTCCAGGAAGGCAGATGGAAGAACTCTGCCTCAGGGAGCCAGGATGAGAGGAGCAACCTGGCCTTTGGCTGCAACCGCGGGGGGAGGAGCAGGGCGGCCGGCGATGGATTCCAGGCCGCAGCCACAGTGCATGCAGTGAGGCCTGGAAATAGATCCGATCACGGGGCGGCTGGGGCCTGGGAATAGAGCGATTGCAGGGGTAGGTACACGCAGCGGCTAGGGCCTGGGGGTAGAGCAATCGCTGGGGCACGTGACCTCGGAGGCTCCTCTGCCTCCGGTTGCTGCCTGGATCCACACCGGGGACCTGCATGGGGCCTGCGAGAGCTTCTGCCGCCCCTCAAGGAGCCTCCGATGCAGGTCCGCCACTGATGTTCCCTTTGTTGTATGTGTTTTTCCCATTGACCCCTTTCACCTCATATCCAACCCTCCCAGGCCTTTCCCCCTCTATGTTTATGTCCATAGGTTATCTCTTAACATTTCTCTTTCCTTTCCAATCTCTAAATTTTGTTTTCTAAGTTGTGTACTATAATAGTCTTATCTAATTTTCTCTTAGCACAATCTTTTTTTCCCCTTTGTAGTACCATTATCCCAAAACACCCAGCCAGCAAAACCATACCATTGATTACTGGGTAATGCTATCATTTAATTTCTTTCTTTTTATGCTCAGGTTACTGAAAGCTACTGAGAATGGTAGGAATACAGTTCAGGCAATCCAACTTTATCTCAGTCATCTGTATTGCTGACCATCCTTTAATTTGTCTTTGTTGGTGTCATCAGATTGCTGACATAACAGATCAATTAAGCCTGATATTACTGATAAGTACCTCTAAGGAGAGATGGAGACTTCAACACTTATTCACATAGGAATGAGCAGAAGAGAAAAGGGGAATGCTATTTAAGCCATTATGAAGTATTTCATTTTTTAAAAAAATTGCAAATAGCTGAGTGTGGATGACCATGAGAGTATAGAACCCCAGGAAGCTTCAGGCAAAAGGGGTTTGCCCTATTCAGACTCTTCTCTCTGGATCATCACCAAATGTTCTCAACAAAAAACTGGAGAAAGCTTTCATAAATGGTGAAAGTCTAGGAAAGAGTAGACATTGTAGTGAGAAAAAATTATACACATCATCTGCACATTTCTTGCCTATGGGCAAAAAGTCTTAATTTTCAGGGGGAATAAAAACATATATTATTGCCTCCAGGATCTAAGAAGATAATAGAAAGAATAACCTCTACCTCTGGCTGGGGAAAGGACACCATATTGAGTGTATACCATTAGAGATACCCAACCACTGTGAGAGGGTCAGGTTTATTGGGAAAGTCCCTCCTCCAAGACTCAGGACCCTGCTAAGCCTGAGACTGAACCATGACAACAGAGAGCCTCTTTGTCCCACTCCACCAAACTGGAAAGCACTAAGAAACA